>JAUTXW010000367.1:200000-201265 GCA_030620095.1 Kuschelorhynchus macadamiae
TGATCTATACGGGGTTGATTTGAAAAATTAATTCTTTTGTATGGATTTATTTTAGGTTGTTAATTAAGGAGGCTATGATAAACTTTGTTTAGATTTTCAGTATCGGTTTTTGCTTTTACACACTGTGAATTTTTTTGTATGTAGATCAGTTCATACAGCTCTCGCTTTCTTGAGTTTGTTTCAGTCTTAAGTATTTTTGTTTTGTTTGTCGTATTTGTGACCGTATATATGTATATATATATATATATATATATATATATATATATATATATATATATATATATATATATATATATATATATATATATATATATATATATATATATATATATATATATATGTATATATATATATATAAATATATATATATATATATATATATATATATATATATATATATATATATATATATATATATATATATATATATATATATATATATATATATATATATATATATATATATATATATATATATATATATATACGGTATATATATATATATATATATATATATATACTCACAAACAAAACAAAACTGCCCTTTCAAACCCCATGACTGTAAACACCCACACATTCAACTACGAAGAAACAAAAATACTTAAACTGAAACAAATTCAAGAAAGCGAAAGCTGTATGAACTGATCTACATACAAAAAAATTCACAGTGTGTACACGCAAAAACCGATACTAAAAATGTAAACAAAATTTATCATTGCCTCCTTAATTAACAACCTAAAATAAATCCATACAAAAGAATTAATTTTTCAAATCAACCCCGTATAGATCATCTTCTACTAAAATCAACAAAAACAAGATGCATATCTCATAAACATATTAAATATTTATTTTCGATTTTGTAGTAAACAAAGTAAAGAATTTACTTCTTATACTTAATATGACAATTTGAAGAAAGACTATCTTGCATTGTTGCCAAACTTACATTACTGTATGAGGCTTAAATTGTTCATGTTTGTCTCCCGACAGTAACGCTTTTGGCCTGTGCCGATACCGAATGTTAGACTTCCGCCAGTGATACACTTCGCTGTTGTTCGTCTTTTATATTAGGGCTTTAATGATGATGCCTACGGCGCCTAACCTGGGCCGATGCCGAATGTTAGACTTTCGTCAGTGATGCTTTTAGGGCATTAACGATGCTGCCTACGGCGCCTAACCTGGTGCTAACCCGCACTCTTGCTGCTACCAATCCACTACCCACAAATGCATTTTGTTTTTCTTATATAATTTATATAAGCCATATATAA
>JAUTXW010000368.1:0-192374 GCA_030620095.1 Kuschelorhynchus macadamiae
TCATCAGAGGCATGAAGTTTATAAATAAACAGCATAAACTATGTGGAAAACTGCATTTGTTTTAAAAATCCTGTGCGTACCTGTACTTCTTTATTTAAAAATGGTAGGATTTGCCATTTTTGTATCACACCTTACTTCATTTTGAGTCTGAAATCGGCTAACTGCACCCTCTCAATCATCTTCAGAAGCGCGGACCTCTGGCAGACAGGTATCAGCTTCTTTTCAGGATGCAGTTTTTCCTTCTGTAGCTCCAGCTGCTGCAGAAGAAAATGTGCTAACCCCACAAGACTCAGTGCAGTCTGCTCAGGCTTTACAATGCAGTACTTCTACTTCTTCAAATAAACCATTCACGGTTCTGCTTTCTACTGCAGAAGCAGAAATTAAGGATGTTTGGGAAACTTTCAGAGAGTTCGTATCCTTTTAGATACTGCCAGCATGGCTAATTTTATCTCAAAGTTGTGCCAATCGTTCGGGCCTGAAAAAGGCAACATTTTTCTGTTCCCATTGTGAGGGAATAAATAATTTAATTTCAACCTCCCATAAAAGGCATTACTCAAATATTTTGAAAACCTTGTGATAAAGTTAGTCCAACATTTTCATTTGAAGCCATTATTTTGCCCAAGGTTTGCTCAGAACAACCAAAGGTCCTACTGGTCTCATATTTTAATTGGGGCTGAGCTTGTACCCTTTGTATTAGGTTCTGGAAGAATTTTTGGAAAACCAGGCCAACCTGTGGCCTTAGAGACTATTTTTGGATGGATTCTCACAAGGTCGTACAGAGTATCCGATGTCAAATTTATCTTTAATTAGCTGTCATGCTTCCTTTGAACACAGGTAGACACAACTCTTCAAAAGTTTTGGGAAATCGAGCAAATTCCGACAATAAATAACTATTTGTCACCTGAGGATATTAAGTGTGAATCTATATACACAAAAGGTCAGTTCAGCGTGACAGTTCCGGCTGATTTGTAGTTGCACTTCCATTTAAACATGCAGAATTCAGATTTTGGGGATACTTACATCAAGCTTTTAGATGCTTTGATTTGCCTAGAATCTCGCCTCTATAAAAACCCCGTACTTCAGTTGTCTTATTCTGATTTTATTAAGGGAATACATTCAAAATGAATATATTTCCGAAGTTTCGACTTCTGACTACTGCTCATCTTCAGCATTTTTCATTACCACATCACTGTGTTTTGAAGCCGGACAACCGTTTCGACTAAACTGAGGTTGTTTTGACGCTAGTGCCTAAAAGTGACATGGCCTCAAAACTCTGAATGATAATTTATATTTTGACCCTAAACTTCATCAGGATTTATCTACAATTTTATTACGTTTTGTACTTTCCCGTCGTGTTTACGTGCGACGTTAAACAAATGTATCTCGTCAGATATTAATTACACCTGAGCACACAACATTTTCAAAGATTTCTGTGGCGTTTCTCAAAGACAAAATCAATCAAAAGAATACACTCTTAACAGAGTAACCTTTGGAGTATCATCAGCTTGATATTTCGGCCCTTCGGACATTAAAAGAATTGGCAAATATTGAACAAGATAATCATCCTTTAGCATCACAAGTCTTACAAGAGTCAGTATATATATTGACCATTGTGTTTGTGGCGCAAACTCTATAAAAGCCCTTCGTCTCCAAAATGGGAAAACTGATAACCCTTTTAAAAAAGGGCGGATTTATGTTAAGGAATGGGTGAAGTAACCACCCCACATATTTATCTTCTGTCCCAAATTCAGATGTTCGTTCGAAAAGCGAGGTCCTACCTACATTTTCTTCCAGTGCGAAAGATGTATTTTCGTGTACACGCACTCCCATTTGAGGCAAAGTGTACAAAAGTAAATTCTTTTAAGTTCAAGCATCCTTTGGGCTTCCTTGCTCCAGTTGTTCTTTTGCAAAACAAATTTTGACAGCAACTCTGGCTTTGAAAAATAATTGGGATGAAAACTCCCCACCATATTTAATATATGGAATCAATTTAAAAACACAATTGCCCTCTATTTCTGAAAATAAAAATACCCCCATTATTGCACTGACCTATAGCGAGTTTGGAGTATCTTCATGGCTTCTGTGATGCAAGTACTTTGAGCTATGGTTGTGCAATTTAAAGATTTTTTACTTCTAGTGGAACAAAAGTAAAATCTAGTTTCTGGAAAATAGAGAGCTCTTTCTCTTTACCGCGTTGAACTATGTTCTGCTTATAATCTGTTAAGCAATCATATTATAATTATCTTGGCCACTTTAAACTCAATTTATGCGTGGTTGCTCCAGTTGGTTCTCTCCACATCGTTGGAAGACATTTCGTTTCCAATAGGGTTTCTCATATACATGTCATTCCTTCATCATGCTTTCTGGAGAAAATCCAGCTGATTGGATTAGAGGACTTACTCCTCAGAGACTTCTGTTACATGACTTATGGTGGCATGGGCCTCAGTTTTTAATTAAAATCAGATAATTGGCCAGAACAGACTTTTCTTTAGATGGAAATCTTTCCTATATATCTCAAGAAGAAAAACAAGTTTCCTTTGCCTTGTAAGCTACACCACAATCCAATTTTAGCACTACTTTGGAAATTTTCTTCTCTTAGGAAAAAAAAAGCGAATTACCGCCTATTTATTTGTATTTAGTGCAAAACTACTACTTTAGTGTTTGGATTATAATTATAATGCTTAAATACAAGCTATAATTAAATGGAGAATGTTTTCATGCAATTTTTTCTGTGATGTCTCTCCCTAAGCCTTATAGGAAGTCTCGCAGTTTTTGTGGACAATGCAGGAATCCTTAGGGTGGGGGGTTGTGCAATTTCATTTGATTCAAAACAGATTTTTTACCAAAAAATCATAGATTTCTATTTGGTGGAACTATAATCTGCATCCGGGTTTAAAAACGGTGCACACAACCTGATTGTCCAAAATTTCTGGATAATTTCACTGAAATGCTATTTACCGATGCCTTTCTAAATGTATTAAATGTTTTCGTGCAAAACCTAAATCTTATACCCCGCGGATCTACTTGAACAGTTAAAGGCATTTTCCCAAGTTTGTTCTGCTTATCTTGGGCTACCGGGGTATAAAAACCTATTTGCCTTTTCGTGTGCCACGAAAGCAATGCTTCGATTATCATTCTGAGGCCTTTTGAGCCGTTTACGTAGGTTTATTGCCGCCGAGGCAGAGTCACAGATATATACGATCAAGGCACCAATTTTATAGGCGCATAGCAACCAACTTCAGAAATTTGCGAAAACTGATGATTGTATGAAGCTATCAGTGACCACTTTATCCTCCCGGTTCGCCCCATTTAAATGGACTTAGCGAGCTCGCTGTGAAGTCAGTCAAAACCCATATTCATCGTGTGGTAGGTGAGCAAATCATGACATACGAGGAATTTTACACTTCGTTGCCAATAGGGTTTCTCATATACTTACCCCTTTAACTCCAGGGCACTTTGTTAAATTCCTTCTAATTTCCCTGGAACAGAGAATATCTTCTCAACAGCGTTGTAAGAGTCCCAGCCGCAACATTATCTAACTAGACTAAGCCGTTGATTGACTGAAAATGCACTATGATTTTTGGAAGCGTTGGAGCTGTCCATTAGAATATCTTCTTTTTTGGTGGTAATGTTGAAACACACTTCAATATATTTTAATTTTATTTTTGGTATTATTACTCTGTTACTATTTATATAATATTTAAATATACGCGCGCGAATAACATTTTTTACTGATATGTGACATGGTTGAGCACACTCATCAAAAATGACATAGTACTATGTGAAATCGGCTATTCTTTGGTCTATATCAAACCAGGTGGCCTCTGGATGGTCTAGATTAATGTTCTAGGCTAAATATCACTTCACTCAAAATAAGTAAAAAATGAAAATTTGTGTAACTTTTCTTTATGCTCATTGACGTCAAATTCGATGTTACTTGTCCCCTGGATGCAATAAGTTTTTTGCCTTTTCTAAAAAAATGTGCGTAACACGTTATATATAATGGACCAGAGCTTTACAACTGGACGCTGTAAATCCTCCATTTTGAGTTTTTAAAGTAGCCAGTTAACTACCCCGTCTTTTCACGGATGAACCTGAAGTATTCGTCCCAGAGACCATTCCAACGGAGGCCTCTGTTCATTTTTGATGAGAACCAACATATCAGGTTTAATGTTAGGGCTGGACTTTGTCCACTTACAACGCTGTTGAAGTGTGTGAAGATATTCTTCGCTCCAACGCTTCCAAAAATCATAGTGCATTTTGTCAACATTTGTCAACGGCTTAGTCTATTAATAGGTGTACTTGAGACATCTGGTTCAGGGAAATTAGTAAGAGGTTCCAGCGATAAAAAGAGCCCTGGAGTTAAAGGGGTAAGGTCATTGGGATCTTCACTCATTGGAGACAAAGGACGGGAGTTTAAGAGGACTCAATCTGTGTCAACAAAGTGTAAAATTCCTCGTATGTCATGATTTGCTCACCTACCACACGATGAATATGGGTTTTGACTGACTTCACAGCGGACTCGCTAAGTCCATTAAAATGGGGCGAACCGGGAGGATTAAAGTGCCATCTAATAGATAGCTTCATACAATCATCAGTTTGCGAAAATTTCTGAAGTTGGTTGTATGCGCCTATAAAATTGGTGCCTTGATCAGAATATATATCTGTGACTCTGCCTCGGCGGGCAATAAACCTACGTAAACAGGCTAGAAAGGCCTCAGATGATAAATCGGAAGACAACTCTAGATGAAGTGCTTTAGTGGCACAACAGACGAAAAGGCAAATATATGCCTTGGAGGTTTTTATACCCCGGTGCTTTCCCATAGTGATTAAGAAAGGACCGGCGTAGTCAAGACAAACTTGGGAAAATGCCTTTAACTGCGAAATTCTAAATACGGGTAGGCCATTACCGGGGTATAAGATTTAGGTTTTGCACGAAAACATTTAATACATTTAGAAAGGCATCGGTAAATAGCATTTCGTGGAGAAATTATCCAGAAATTTTGGACAATCAGGTCGTGCACCGTTTTTAAACCCGGATGCAGATTATCATTATGCACCTGCTCTATTACCAAATCAGTAAATCTATGATTTTTTGGAAATAAAATCGGATGTTTTGAATCAAATGAAAGAGAGGATTTTCTCAGCCTACCCCCCACCCTAAGGATTCCTGCATTGTCCACAAAAACTGCGAGCTTCATATAAGGCTTAGGGAGAGACAAATTTTTGTCACAGGCATGAAAAATTGCGACAAAACATTCTTTTTGCACGCATTTAATTATAGCTTGTAAAGCATTATAATTATAATCCAACGCTAAAATGGGCGTATTTTGGATATTCCTAAATACGCTGATAAATCGTAATAAATAGGCGGTAATTCGCTGTACTTTTCTAAGAGAAGAAAATTTCCAAAGTAGTGCTAAAATTGGATTGTCATCTGTTTTTACAGAGGCATGTAAGGAAACTTGTTTTTCTTCTTGAGATATATATAGGAAAGATTTCCATCTAAAAGAAAAGTCTTGTTCTGGCCAATTATCTAAATTTTGATATAAAAACTGAGGCCCATGCCACCATAAGTCATGTAACAGAAGTCTCTGAGGAGTAAGACCTCTAAGATACGCAATCAGCTGGATTTAGGTACGTATCTCCAGCATGATGAAGGAATGACATCTTGTATATGAGAAATCCTATTGGCAACGAATGTCTTCCAACGATGTGGAGAGCTCGACAACCAAGCTAGGGTCACTTTCGAATCAGACCACGCATAAATTGAGTTAAACGTAAGATAATTATAATATGATTGCTTAACAGAAGCGAGTAAATTAGCCAGAAGATAAGCAGAACATAGTTCAAGTCGCGGTAAAGAGACAGATTTAAGCGGAGCTACTCTAGATTTTCCAGAAATTAGATTTACTTTTATAGTTCCACTAGAAGTAAAAAATCTAAAATAAATTGCACAACCATAGCTCAAAGTACTTGCATCACAGAAGCCATGAATCTCCAAACTCGCTATAGGGTCAGAGTGCAATAATCGGGGTATTTTTATTTCTGAAATAGAGGGCAATTCTGTTTTAAATTGATTCCATATATTAATTATATGGTCGGGGGGTTTTTCATCCCAATCTATTTTTGAAAGCCAGAGTTGCTGTAAAATTTGTTTTGCAAAAAGAACAACTGGAGCAAGGAAGCCCAAAGGATCGAAAATTCTTGCAACCTGAGAAAGAACATTTCTTTTTGTACACTTTGCCGCAATGGGAGTGCATGTACACGAAAATACATTTAAATTTGGGTTCCACTGGAGACCCAGAACCTTGACCTTGATGTAGGTAGGACCTTCGCTTTCGAAAGAAAAAGGCATCTGAACATCTGAATTTGGGACAGAAGATAGAATATCTGGGTGGTTACTCACCCATTTCCTTAACATAAATCCGCCCTTTTTTAAAAGGGTTATCAGTTCCGTTTGGAGACGAAGGGCGGCCTTTATAGAGTTTGCGCCACAAACACAATCGTCAATATATACTGACTCTTGTAAGACTTGTGATGCTAAAGGATGATTATCTTGTTCAATATTTGCCAATTCTTTTAATGTCCGAAGGGCCAAATATGGAGCTGATGATACTCCAAAGGTTACTCTGTTAAGAGTGTATTCTTTGATTGATTTTGTCTTTGAGAAACGCCACAGAAATCTTTGAAAATGTCTGTGCTCAGGTGTAATTAATATCTGACAATACATTTGTTTAACGTCGCACGTAAACACGACAGGGAAAGTACGAAAACGTAATAAAATTGTAGATAAATCCTGATGAAGTTTAGGGTCAAAATATAAATTATCATTCAGACTCAGGCCAGTGTCGCTTTTAGCACTAGCGTCGAAAACGACCCTGAGTTTAGTCGAAACGTTGTCCGGCTTCAAAACACAGTGATGTGGTAAATAAAATGCTGAAGATGAGCAGTAGTCAGAAGTCGAAACTTCGGAAATATATTCATTTTGAATGTATTCCTTAATAAAATCAGAATAAGACGACTGAAGTACGGGGTTTTTATAGAGGCGAGATTCTAGGCAAATAAAGCGTCTAAAAGCTTGAGTGTAAGTATCCCCAAAATCTGGATTCTCATGTTTAAATGGAAGTGCAACTACAAATCGGCCGGAACTGTCACGCTGAACTGACCTTTTATATATAGATTCGCACTTAATATCCTCAGGTGACAAATAGTTATTTATTGTCGGAATTTGCTCGATTTCCCAAAACTTTTGAAGAGTTGTGTCTACCTGTGGTTCAAAGGAAGCATGACAGCTAATTAAAGATAAATTTGACGTCGGATACTCTGTACGACCTTGTAGAATCCATCCAAAAATAGTCTCTAAGGCCACAGGTTGGCCTGGTTTTCCAAAAATTCTTCCAGAACCTAATACGAAGGGTACAAGCTCAGCCCCAATTAAAATATCAATAGGACCTTTGGTTGTTCTGAGCAAACCTTGGGCAAAATAATGGCTTCAAATGAAAATGTTGGACCAACTTTATCACAAGGTTTTAGAAAATATTGAGTAATGCCTTTATGGGAGGTTGAAATTAAATTATTTATTCCCTCAATGGGAACAGAAAAATGTTGCCCTTTCAGGCCCGAACGATTGGCACAACTTTGAGATATAAAATTAGCCATGCTGGCAGTATCTAAAAGGATACGAACTCTCTGAAAGTTTCCCCAAACATCCTTAATTTCTGCTTCTGCAGTAGAAAGCAGAACCGTGAATGGTTTATTTGAAGAAGTAGAAGTACTGCATTGTAAAGCCTGAGAAGACTGCACTGAGTCTTGTGGGGTTAGCACATTTTCCTCTGCAGCAGCTGGGACTACAGAAGGAAAAACTGCATCCTGAAAAGAAGCTGATACCTGTCTGCCAGAGGTCCGCGCTTCTGAAGATGATTGAGAGGGTGCAGTTAGCCGATTAGACTCAAAATGAAGTAAGGTGTGATGCGGAAATTGGCAAATCCTACATTTGGTAGAAGAAGTGCAGTTACGCACAGGATGTTTAAAACGAATGCAGTTTTCGCATAGTTTATGCTGTTTTAGTATAGCATGCCTCTGATGAGGATTCTTGGATAAAAATAGCTGATATCTATACAAGGCATGCGTTGCTTCAGGGCATAAAATACATTTATAATTTTGTTGATTTACAGGTACCATAGAAACGTAATTGGAGAAATTATGACGCTGCTTTCCTTTTGAAGGAGACTGAGATGGTTGATCCAAAGATGGGCCACTCTTGTTACCTGTTTTAGATTTACAATCGAAACCCGGAATCATACATTGCACAGACTCCAAGGCCTTACATTGATTGTGTAAAAAATCAGTAAGATTTTTATAAAGAGGAATTTCGGTTGTGCTATACTCTAACTCAAAATCTGTTCTGGTTTTAGAATCTAACTTTTGCAATAAAATGTTAAAAAGCAAGAAGTCCCAAGAATCCGTGTCAAAGTTCAAGTTTTTTAATGCCGCAAGGTTCTCTGAAAATATGTCCAGTAGATGACGCAGATCCTTAAAGGAGGGCCTTTGCAAATGTTGAGCAGTGTATATTTCATTAAAATAAGTGGTCGCCAAAAACCGTTTATTTTGATATCTTTTAAGTAGAGTATCAAATGCAATTTGATAATTATTAGCCGTCATAGGAATTGATTTAACCAAATTAGAAGGTTCATTTTTTAGCGAAGTTATTAAATAGTGAAATTTTTTTATATTTGACAAGTTTTGATTTTCATGAATAAGGTGTTTATATAAATCTAAAAAGGTTGGCCAAGATTTTAAGTTACCTTCGAAAATTGGCACATTAATTTTTGGAAGCTTTGCACTGGGCGAAACGCCACTATTTGATGTATTTAAATTACCACTTCCCATATTTGCACGTAAATTCCATTTTTTTACCTTTTATGTGATATAAATATTTATCAGCTAAAATTCTGAATTTATCTTGTACCTGAAATTCAGTGTCCTCAGAAATTAATGAAATAATTTGATTGTGATGTCTCTGAAATTCTTCATATAACGTGTCTACATATTCAGCTCTTTCCAAAAAATTTTGTTTATAAAATGGATCAGCTGTAGAATTGTTACAGTAATCGTAAATTTCATTTAATCTATTTAAAGGAATTTTACGTTTAAAATCAAGTTTAGAGATTTGTTCTTGATCAGTCATTTTAAAATTATTTTGGTTCGGGAACAAAAATATATGTATTTAATTTTTAAGAGGAAGACACTGTGTAAATCACCAAATGATGCAATAAAATAAAGAAATTATTTATATCTAGTCGGCGTGATATTTACAGAAAGATTTGGATAATAAAGAACTGTAAATCCACCACTATTTATAAATATACCTGAGAATATACCCAATACCTGCAAATAATAAATAAGTGTATTTATCAAAATAAATGCAAAACTCGTTTTGTTTTGAAAGGAAAACGTCAACAAAACAAGCGTTGTTGAATAGGTAGCGCGAGGCGGTTGAATCAGCTGTTCCCTAAAAATCCAAAAAATAGCCGGGTTGGCTGTACAGCAAATTTGCGCCTACTCGATAGCAGTAAGAGCGAATGTTGGAATAGACGCACACTGTTTGAATAAAAAGAAATAGCTTTATAGAATGATTTTAGAATTGAAACGAATAAAACTGTACCATCTGTCTTAGATTAAAAATACGATTTCTGATCGTTTAACTATGCGCTTAGAATATAGAGATAGATAGATATCGACCTTGAAATGTGTAAAAGAGATAGATATATTGGTACCACCAGATTTAAATGTTTAAATGATAACAATAAAATAAAAATGGCTAAGACGTATGAGATTTATTTTAGTGTTAAGCGAAGTACAAATTTTTAAATTTTGTAAAAGCTAGTGCCTATCCGTGCTCGATCGGACCAAAAATGGAGCCGTAGGAGTGTTAATTGACGAAGGACCATATGATTTCCATAGGAAAGTGAAAATTCATAAAGATTTGAGTGAAAATTACCAATTAATCGCAGATGTCGACGCACATAAAATGAAAAAGCACTCACCATTATTTCGACGTGAAATCGCTTCAAGAGAGCTCTCTATTCTATTGGTCTTCGGATCATCCTAGATTCGTGGCCTCTGGATGGTCTGGATTAATGTTCTAGGCTAAATATCACTTCACTCAAAATAAGTAAAAATGTGATGAAAGATTTGTGTAACTTTCACGTGTCTCGATACTATATCGATTTCTTGACGTCTTAAATTCGAGTGTGCTCGACTTGTCCCGTATGCTCTTCGATGCATACCGGCCGGGAGTTTTGCCCTTCAAAAAATGTGCGTATTTGCGCGCGTATATTTAAATATTATATAAATAGTAACAAAATAATAATAAATCATATAGTCTGATTAGACGTTAACGAGTAATAATACCAAAAATAAAATTAAAATATATTTTGAAATATAAAACAATAGTGCGTTTCCAACGTATATATATATATATATATATATATATATATATATATATATATATATATATATATATATATATATATATATATATATATATATATATATATATATATATATATATATATATATATATATATATATATATATATATATATAGAGAGAGAGAGAGAGAGACTGACTAGTTAAGAAGAAAAATGAAACCTTAGGTTAGTGGGGATGCAGTTTATATATATAAAAGGCCAAATAAAGGTGTGGCACCCTTTATAGTTTTATCAAGCTTTCGGGATCAATTTATCCCTTCCTCAGGACTTTTCTACAAATAATTTAAAGAAAGAAACAAGTTAGAAACTAACTAGTACGTATAATATGTTGAACTCATCAATGTGGGTTTGCTATTAAAACAAAAACATACTTTGAAAAAAACACGCATTTAGTTGCACCAAATCATCATTCTGTTTATTTAAAAATTTTAAAAGTTGAAAGGTTAATAGCGAAAAAAGAATTTAAAAACATGTCCATCATGGGATATTTTGTTAACTGAAACACGTTTTTTGGAGGAATTTTAAATGCGAAAGTAGAGAGGGAGTGAGTGAGAGAGATACAATATTATTTTTAACAAGAAAAAAGAAATAGAGAGAGTATACTAAATTGGTAGTTGGAAGGCACAACACAGAAGGATGACGGGTTGCCTTTCTTACAGTGGTGTGTATACAGTGCTCAATCTAATTCGATCTAATTTATGAAAATGTATACATAGTAATATGTTTATTTTAAAATGGTAATTAATTAAAAGGATAAGTGTGAAAGGTCACGAAAAACCTTAAAAATATGATAGTTGTCCTGTAATAGTTGTAAAAATAATCAATTGTCAAATAATAGCAATATAAAGATAAAATAGAGAATAATTTATGTAATAATATTAGTTACAATGGTGTATATGATATGTATATTATGGACATTTATAAATTACTCGTTGGGGCGGGAGCGGCCAAACACTGAAATTTGTTTTTTTTGTAATGTTAAAATATAACTTTATATGGAGCTGAGGTTCTGGGTGTCACTTTTTTTGTTTATGACTGGGCGTTGGAGATTTATATGTATCATTGCAAAAAAAATGCGTTTATAATAAGAGAACGCTTTATCCAAAATCTCAGCCCCATCCCAATTAAGAGAGTGGTTTTCTTTAATGAAATGTTCACTCAGTGCGCAGGACGGAACCCCTCTCCGACAGTCGCTCTTATGTGATGTAATTCTGCCTTTAAGGCTTCTAGAAGTCTGTCCTATATATAATAACTCACATTCATTGCATGGAATTTTATTAACTATATTGTAATTCTCTAGCAGTGACAGGGGTGTTTTAGTTTTAGTGAACAAGAGAGCTAGATTTTTTTATTGTTTTCTCGCTATCTTAATCTCAGTATTTTTGAAAATATTAGTAAGTCTGTTAGTAAGGTGCTCAATGTGTGGAAGAAAAGAAAAGAACAACCTATTGAGAGGAGGGCCCTCTATGACTGATAATTGCCTGGACAAGTTCAAATGAGTATTAGTGATAGACTGAGTAAGTATTGAATTTGGGGGATTAATCTCTCTAAAGTTGTCTATGATATTATGTTCAGGTTGAAACAAAGTTATTAGTACTAGTTTTAAATGGTAAGAATTTTCTAGAAACATGTTTTTTAGTTGTTGTGAAATCAACTCTCTTTTAGTTGGATGAGTGAGTCTGATAGCTCGAGTTTTCATGCCCATAGTGAAATTGGTTTTAATGTGCACAGGGTGGTAGGACTGGTAGCTAATGAATCTATTAGAACAGTAAGGCTTTCTGTACCATTGTGTTTGTAAAATATTTTCATCGGTAGGTACGAACAACTAACATGTCGATGAAGGGGATACTGTTGTTAGTCTCCTCCTCGCATGTAAATTAAATATGTTCATTAATCGAGTTAAAGATCTCAAAAGTTACTTCAATTCTACCCCCGGGAAGTGCGAGTAAAAGATTGTCAACGTACCGTTTGATGAACGATACGTGAAAGGGCATAAGGTCAAGGCAATAACTTATCAAATCATCCAGTACAAAGTTTACTAAAATTGGTGAAAGAGTAGACCCCACAGGTTTACCAAAAATTTGTTTGTAGTACGAGTTATTGAATACTAATATATTTGAGTCAATAATAATTTCATTAAGTTTTCAAAAATTTCAAAGTCTAGACCACAGAATTGGGAGATGTGATCCCAGTAGTTTCTCAGGCTGTTTAGTATAGCATTTAATGGAAGGTTGGTAAAGAGCGAGACAACATCAAAACTGACTATTACATAGTTGTTAGGTAATTGATAATTATTGATAATTACATACAAATTACATAATAATCATTGTTTGTGTCATAAGCACCATAAGCACGTGTGAGAAACTCAGTGATGTAAGATGCTAGTTCACTATTAGGGCAGTTAATAGCTGGCACTATAGGCCTCATAGATAGTGTAGGTTTATGGATTTCGGGTAAAGTGTAAAATCTAGGAGCTACAGTGTTATTGGTAGTCATTTTATTAGCCACTGCACCATATATAATGCCCCTGTCTTTAAGTTGTTTAACTAACTTGTTTGCTTTCAGCTGCAATGCATATGTAGAGTTACTGCTTAGTTTTTTATAAGATTGTGTGTCATGTTTTGTAAAAAAATTTGGTTAGAACAATAGTAAACTAAGCCCTGAAGCAGGCTCTCCATTCATGTGGAAAATCATGTATAATACATTCTAGATCTGACCTAAAGAGAGTAATTGTTTTATTTCTCAAGGAATGTTAATATCAGTTAAGTTTTTGAACCATTTACCTTGTGTTTTAATAGAGTTGCTATTTTTTTATTTAAGTTGTTGAATTTTGTGGATATTACTAAGTTTTACATCTCTAAATAATTTGTTAAATTTGATGGTTAATCTACGGTTATATTCGTTAAGTATGTAAGGTGGGAGAATATGAGATAATTGCTCTGTAAATTTATTACTGTTCTGTAGTCTGGACATTCAAATTTTTGAGAACTTAATGAAATTAATTTTTGATTCTTCAAATATATTAGTATTTAATAACTCGTACTACTAACCAATTTTTTGTATAACTATAGGGTCTATTATCTCACCAATTTTAGTAAACTTTGTACTGGATGATTTAATAAATTATTGCCTTGGCGTTATGCCCTTTCAACTATCGTTCATCAAACGGTACGTGGACGATCTTTTACTCACCCTTCCCCGGAGAGAATTGAAGTATCTCTTGAGATCTTTAACTCGTTTAATGAAAATATTTAATTTACGAGGAGGAGACTAACAACAGTATACCTTTCCTCGACATGTTAGTTATTCGTATCGATGAAAATATTTTACAAACACAATGGTACAGAAAGCCTTACTGTTCTAATAGATTCATTAGCTACCACTCCTACCAGCTTGTGAGTATTAAAAAACCAATCTCATTATGAGCATGAAAACTCGACCTATCAGACTCACTCCAACTAAAGAGAGTTGATTTTACAGCAACTAAAAAATATTTTTCTTACGCTTTAAAACTAGTACTAAAAATTTTGTTTCAGACTAAACCTAATATCATAGACAACTTTAGAGAGATTGATCTTCCAAATTCAATACTTACTCAATCTATCACTAATACGCCCTTGAACTTGTCCAGGCAATTATCACTCATAGAGGACCCTCCTCTCGATAGGTGGTTCTTTTGTTCTCTTCCACATATTGAGAACCTCACTAACAGACTTATTAATATTTTTAAAAATACTGAGATTGAGATCGCGAGAAAAGAAAAAAAACTCTCTTATTCACTAAAACTAAAACACCCCTCTCACTGCTAGAGAATTACAATATAGTTATAAAATTCCATGTTGTTCACACACAGGCAAACCAACTCTCAAGGAAATGTAAATACTAAAAGATGAATCATCTAAATCTATTACAATATAGTTTATAAAATTCCATGCAATGAGTGTGAGTTATCATATATAGGACAGACTTCTAGAAGCCTTAAAAGCAGAATTACATCACATAAGAACGGAGAGGGGTTCTGTCCTGCGCACTGAGTGAACATTTCATTAAAGAAAACCACTCCCTTAACTGGGGTTGCGCTGAGATTTTAGATAAAGAGTCCTCTTATTATAAACACCCAGTCATAAACAAAAAGAGTGACACCCAGAACCTCAGCTCCATATACAAGTACATTTTAACATTACAGAAAACAAAATTCAGTGTTTGGACGTTCCCGCCCCCGATGAGTAATTTATAAATGTCCATAATGTACATATCATATATACCGTTGTAACTAATATTATTAAATAAATTATTCCCTATTTCATCTTTATATTGTTATTGTTTTGACAATTGATTATTTTTACAACTATTACAGGACAGCTATCATATTTTTAAGGTTTTTCGTGACCTCTCACACTTATCCTCTTAATTAATTACCATTATAAAATAAACATATTACTATGTATACATTTTCATAAATTAGATCGAATTAGGTTGAGCATTGTATACACACCACTTTAAGATAGGCAACCCGTCATCCTTCTGTGTTATGCCTTCCAAATAACAACTTACTATACTCTCTCTATTTCTTTTTCTTGTTAAAAATAATATTGTATCTCTCACTCACGTCCACTCTACTTCCGCGTTCAAAATTCCTCCAAAAAATGTGTTTCAGTTAACAAAATAAAGTCCCATGATGGACATGTTTTTAAAAGTTTTTAAATTCTTTTTTCGCTATTAACGTTTCAACTTTTAAATAAACAGAATGATGATTTGGTGCAACTAAATGTGTGTCTTTTTCAGAGTGTTTTTGTTTTAATAGCAGACCCACATTGGTGAGTTCAAACGTATTGTACTTACTAGTTAGTTTGTAACTTATTTCTTTTTTTAAATTATTTGTAGAAAAGTCCTGAGGAAGGGATCAACTGATCCCGAAAGCTTGACAAAACAATAAAGGGATCCACACCTTTATTTGGCCTTTTATATAAATAAACTGCATCCCCACTATCCTAAGGTTTTATATATATATATATATATATATATATATATATATATATATATATATATATATATATATATATATATATATATATATATATATATATATATATATATATATATATATATATATATATATATATATATATATATATATATATATATATATATTTATATGTTTATAGGAATATACGTTTCTGGAACCTTTAACTATATTCTTATGGAATTTTCTTGGGTATTTGGTTCACTGAATTAATTGGCAAGTTTTAGAGATCGGCAAATATTTATTTCATAGCGAGAGTTCAAAACGTTTCAACCATATTTTGGTCTTCATCAGTTGTCTGCAATAAGATATATAAATAATTTAAATGTTCTGTGCTATGTGACATATATGTATTATTTTAATTTTAGCATTAATTGTAACGAACTGTAGTGTATGGAAATATGTTAAATTGCCGACATTTAAATCTCGGATAATGTTTTAATGAAAAAAATTCCTCTTTTTGATTTTAGTAAAAAAAAAATTTTTTTAATTAAATTGCCGTGACATTATATAATCTGAAGACCAAAATATGGTTGAAATAATGAAATAAATATATTTTAACTTGCCAATTAATTCAGTGAACCAAATACCCAAGAAAATATATATATATATATATATATATATATATATATATATATATATATATATATATATATTTGTATATATACTAAAAATAAAATTAAATTCATCAAAGCCACAAGTGCCGATATGTTGTTCACACACAGGCAAACCAACTCTCAAAGAAATGTAAATACTAAAAGATGAATCATCTAAAAGATTCTCCAAAAATGCAGAAGGTAAAGCGTTTAACCAGACATTACTTTCAGGACTTTGCAGAGCAAGAAGACTGGCAGAACTTGACAAAATTTCAAATCTATATTCTTCTGTCTACGTGGTAGCTCATCCGGTATCTTTTCTAGATTGCAAAGTGAAAGACAAGAATTTAAAGCAAAATTTGAGTCAACGTGAGAGCAATTAAAAATATGTTTAGGTAAAATCATTTCAAGCAAATTTGTTTTATCGTTAACCGAACTTAAAATCGAGGAAAAACAATGTGTGGATGAATCTCGAAAACTAAGACCACCAAGTTTAATAGAAATTTTACTTTGTTTAAAAGAATTATAGTCAAAATTGCAATTTATTTTATTTTGGAGAGTACTTTTTAAAAAACTGAATCATAGTCGGAAAGAAAGGTTGTTGTATTCCAACAAGGATTACATCTTATTACTTAGTAAGAAAGTTATACGGGGTATCCGATGTGACTATTAAGATATTTTATATTTTCAGAAAACCCGTTTAAAATATTTTTTTTTGTTTAAAGCCTCCTTTATTTTATTATTTGAGAAGGGACATCCTAATAAACTGAACTGATCCAATGGCATCTGCAAAAGATCCGGTACTACTTTTGTGAATTTAGAATACATCATTATAGCATGAGTTTTATCAGAAATAGCTGAAATTTAGTATTTTTTAAAATTTATTTTTAACCCAATATCCGAACTTAAATGGATTATTTCTTTAAAGCCGTCCAAGACTGTAGAAATATTTCCAGCAATTGTTCCATCGTCTTAATAAATTAATTTTAAAGTGAATAGCTTTTACTATTGGATGAATTCATCATCAAATCATCAACAGCCTTTTCATCCACTGCTGGATATCGGCCTACCTCTCGCATATACCTATGCTGTGTGTCTTAGCCGTAATTTACACAAGTATAGGGGACCTACAGTTTATCGTCGAATCCGAACGACGCTATTTGAGAGGTGATTTTAGTGTATTACAGATGGAGAGCGCAACCACCACCCATCAGAGGACGAGCGCTTTATGTATTCTTAACGAAGTCTGCCTCAGGTCGGATTCGAGTCAAGGACCTTGAGCGCCGAACAGCAAACACACAGCCATCGGCGCCACGCTCGCCTTATTGGATGAGTTACTAAACAAAAAAATGGAGGCCCAAGAGGATCTCCTTGTTGCAAACCTCTTTGTGACAAGATACAGTGATCTCCAAAAGATAGAAGTTTTATAGCACTGAGAAATAAAATTTAAAAAATTTGGAAAATATTCTTTTAACTCTAAAAAGAATTATACACCATTATAGAGTTACCACAATAAAAGCATTAAAATATTCGATTTTTAGAATTACTTTATCGTAATAATGAGGATATTTAAGATAACGATGAATCGCATGCGTACATGCTTGTGTTTCATATATGGTACCAAAACCTAATTGATTTGGGTGAAATCTTCTATCTAAAAAATTGTAAATGCTGGAACACATTAACTCCGCAACCAAAGGTGAAGACAAAAACTAACAGCGATTGGCCGAATTCCACCATATTTTTCGTTAAATACGCATACGTTAGCCCCGTAAAACATTGAACATATTTGTTTTGGGACCAAACCTTTAAACATATGATTTGTAAAAGATACCAAAGAAGAAAGGAAATTTGAAGAGAAGTTACCAAGCTCCTCCGTGACTAAATATTTTAATAGTGCGACCTTAGTGAGTCAAGACCACCCGATAAACAGATTTAAATAAAAGAATAGATTTTTTAACTTCACAAATAGAAACATCAAAATGGTACTTCTGGAAAACTTCTGTTTTCTTCTTGACTGGGATGTTTCGTCATCAATTTCTCGTAAGTTTAATCATTTTTCTCTGCCAAGGTGTCTTCAGAACACAATATTCTTATTGCCTCCTTTACATCACCTTCAGAAAGTTTTATTTTAATCTTCTTAGCAAAGTAAGGCGTATTTGTACTTTATTTGTCGATGTTTCGTTTTCTTACCAGGTTTATTTTCGTATAATGAAAATACAGATCTCAATGGTAATTTGTTTATCCTCTAAAAATTAATGTTCTCTTTAAAGAAGAAATTAAAGGAAGTTCGGTAGGCTTTGATGATGTGTGCAGATTAAGACCATTTTTAATTTTAAACTTTTTTGATTTTCATTGAAGTATTCAGTAGGCTATTTACTTTATTTCTAAAGATCTGAAGAATTTTTGAAAGACTGATTATATAATTTACAAAACGTATTATATAATTATATAAATAATAAAATATCCATTATATATATTACCAGTAAAAAGTAGTTGTATTGAGTTCTTATAACTTTTATAGGATAGCTTCATAGGTGGATCGAAAAAACTAACATTATCGAGTATTGTCTTCGAATCCCCAAAATATCCATTAAAATTTAATTTAAATATATCTGAATATTCCACTCATGTACAAATTTTCCCGTAAGACTGGTGGTGTTTTCGAAAAATTATAGCGGAAATACCACGTCGTCTAGGAAACATGGTGTTTCCACTTACCTGGTTAGGTGTGGTTACATACCTAACCAAAAAATGAAATCTTGACAATATGAAACCTGCTTTTGAGAGACGCTAGAGTCCCTAGAAACTTATTTTTTTTTAAGTATCTTTCAAACATTTTTGAAAAGTTGTCAATATGAATAATCGCTTCGGGCTAGTTCAAGAAGAATAAATTGATGAAAATATAATTGGAAGCGAACCAAGAAACCCCGTTAAATCGAAGAAGAGCATCTGGAGACAGTTTATGTCATTCTGCGATAAAAAAAACTATACGTTTTACCAAGATACTCCAGTATCCCAACTAGCAATGATTTTGAAAAGCTGGGCCTACAATATGCGAAAAATGAACGGGGAGGAATATAAAGAAGGCACGGTAAAAATTATTTGGAATGTGACGGCGAAATTATTGATGGAAAGGTATTTCAATGAATACAAAATTAAAATAAATCCCTTCGAGCAGATCGAATTCAAATCGGCCCGAGACGCAAAAAATGCCAAAAGGAGACATTTGCAAGGTATTGAAGGCAAATGCAGAGAATCGGCCGTTTTTTTAACATACAATGAATTAAAAAATCTAATCGAAGCTTGTGATGAATCAAGTCCAGAGGGTTTACAATAGAACTGTTTTTTTCTGTTGTCCTATGAATTAGCCTGGAGAGGAGGAGAAGGTGCAAGAGCCGAAACAACTTTTTTCAAAGAAGAAACTGACAACTTCGAAGGAAAAACAGGTAGAATTCAATACAACCCTGTTTTTTCTAAAACATGTCAAGGTGGTGGCCGAAAACTCGCCGATTCGAAGTGGTTGGTGAGAAACGAGAGAAGTCCCAGCTTTTGCCCAGTAAGAATGTATAAAGAATTACAAGATAAAAAGGAAAAGTATCTCCAACACTCGACTATTTTTGACGCCAAACCCCCACTGGCAAATCTCCGGAAAATGATTCAAAAACAGCCCAGTAGGAGAAAACGAGATTTCAACTTGGACAAAAAAAACAAGCACAGAAATCAGGCCTCAATACCACAAAAATTTACCAACCATTCCCTCAGAGCTACTGCCGTGTCCAAGCTGGCCAAAAGCGGACCATCTTAATCAGCAACATCATAATATCAAATTCACGATGGAAATTGAATCTAATGGAACAATTCCCTTTCCAGATGTATGTGTTCAAAGGAGGGAAAATACTACATTAGAACATTCTGTGCATAGAAAACCGACGCATACAAATAGATACTTAAACGCAAATTCTCATCACCATCCAGCACAAAAGAAATCGGTTATTAACTCACTAGTATTCAGAGCTATTTCGATTTCTGATCAAGATTCTTTAACATCGGAAACATCGAAACTGACCGAAGCTCTCAGAGGGAATGGCTATTGCACTGAAGATATTACGCGTTTAATTAAAAGACATAGTAAACAAACTCCGCCAAAGGAGAATGATAAAGAGCCACCAATAGGTAGTGTTGTTCTTCCCTACATACATGGCACTATAGACAAAATAGGATGATTACTTTGGCGGTCCAACATACGTATAATCTTCAATACACATAAGAAGATTGGACAATGCTTGCGATCCCCGAAAGATCTTGTACCTTTCCAAACAGAAGGAGTATATAAAATTCCTTGCTCCTGTAGAGAAGTGTATGTGGGAGATACAGGATACTCAATATCAACTAGACTTAAGGAACATGAATGATATATTAAAAAGAAACAAATTGTTCAATCTGCTGTAGCTGAACACCAGCATAACACTGGCCATTTCATAAATGTAAAGGAAACCAAGGTTCTAGCATCAATTCCATGTTTTTATATACGAAAAGTTAGAGAATCTGTTGAAATATTTAAACATACAAAAAATTTCAATAGAGATACGGGTTACGGTCTACATCACATGTGGAAACCGATCTTAACACAGGGTCACGGTTCGGCGAGCACAAGTTGGGTATAAAAGCAGCCCGTCTGAATCTCTTCGAGCTCATTCAGTGTTCAGATCTCGTGGAGTAAAGATCCCCGAAGATGCCTCGTGCAATCGAAGGCGAAACGTCGGATTGTAATTCCATTTTGACACGGTCTAATCCCAAGAACCATGATTTCTTAAAACCAAGTTTCTTCCGATATCCTGCAGCTACAGCTTATACTTCTTCGCCAAAATATAAATTTTAAATTCCAATTGATTATACTGTATGTAAATAATTTTTTCCTACTTTCTTGTAAAGATTTGTACATTCTTGACCATGTAAAAATTGGATGTGTAAGGTATAATGTAATATAATTATATTATAATTTTAGTTGTAACAACAGTAAAAAGCCCTTATTGGTAATAAATAATACTATTTGTCTTCTAGTTTCTCCAATTTCGTCCGTAACAACTACATATTTAATTCATGTTCCAGAATTTTTTTTGCAGCCCAACAAAATCTTTTTTGTTACTCTTATCGTTCCTAGTAACTCGGTTGAACCAAAAACGTAACCAAAAATTATCGTTGTCAAAAAGAAAAGCTCTGGGCCTTTTCTATTCTTGGAGTGGGGGGTCGCGAGTTAAGGTTTACATAAACAAACTCATCCCCTAAACACAGTATATTGACAAGAAATTGGTATCACGACTGCTACTAACTCTCTTTTTTTTATAACTGGAGTCTTGGGATCTTTCCCATCGTATTTTCAGTAAGAAATAGCTCTGTTGGAACCTCGATTGAACTAATTCTGGGATGGGTTCCCGATTTAAAAATATATATATATTTATGCTTAAGTGTCAAAAGTACTATCAGCGTTTTGATTTTAACTAACCTGCTAGATTTTCTTCTTCAAGTTCGAAGTATAAACTCATATTTTGGAACTGAATATATGATCGGCAAAATTCTTACTAGTGTTCTCTACTCTCTCGATTGTTGTTGTTCCCTTAAAATGTCTTTTATTACTTCCTCCTCATCTGTTATTATTGGGAGTGTGTATGTTTCACCGTTTTCGCCAGCATTGACTCGTTTGTTCAAAACTGTTCTTAAGTTTTCTTTTTTAGGTTTCTATATTTTTCTATAAATTCTCCCTCTAAGATTTTCCGCATTCTTTCTATCCAAGTATTGCAGTAACTTTTCCTTCATCCAAATGTGCTTTTGTGCTTTTCTACAGGGGAAATATGAAGTTATTCTTATTCCTTTTCCTAACTTCCAAACTTAAAAACGAAATTTCCGAATTTTGAACGTATAACCGTATAATAATATTTGGAGGTTATCTAAACGCTTCTTTTCTTTGATCTAGTCAGGGTTATATATTCTTCTTTTTTAATGAAATTCTGTCATCTGATTTATAACTGCTTAAAATAAAAAAATTTGTTTGAAGATCTTGAAAAATCCGAGTTAACCTATACTTTTGGGTGACATAACTATTAGAGGTTACCAGTAATTATGAGGTAAATCACTGTCAAATTCAAGAAGTAAATTGTTTTTGTGATAAAATTCCAGCATAGCCCACTTACATATTGTTGTTTTAGAAATAATTTCTTACAAACCGGACTAACTTATACTCACTATTAAGTGTACGCCTACCTTTTGAATAGCATCATCATTATATTATATAAAGATAATAAAAAGAATACATTTTTATATAACTTATTTTTGTACTTGAATGAAAATAAACTATACGTTTTGTCTTAATTCAAACTACAGCTTCAAATGACCGCAACGGGAACCGAGAAATAATTTATATATCATATTACAAAGCAAAAACTTAACATTACCTTCTTTTGTGATCCCACTAACATGTTCATACAAAAATGAAATCCGAGGGGAAGAGCACTACATTTTTTACGAAAATTTCTGATACATTGATTCCAATATTTAAGCCTGGAAAGGCCTTATCGCCAATCACAGAGCACTCATAACCCTTCAACGTCACCACTTTTTCTCTGCCATAGGCAGCGACACATTTATTAAAGATAACTGTACTGTCCCAATCCGTCAATAAAAACATATATTTGTAATAGACAACATCATGAGTTTCCTTTTGTTTTATTAATCATAGTAGCTTTCTGAGATAATGTTTGCCAACTATCTCCAGTTTGGGAAGTCCTCCAACGCAGCATCAAAATCCATATATCAATATAGATATTGATACAACCCCTATTACACAATACAGAAGTGTGAAGTTAGCTACGAGTGGAACAGTAATGTATCCTAGCTTCAGTATATTTTTTTTAGTAATAAACTAAAATATTTAGATAATTTTGTCCACAAACGAAACATCAGCCAATTCTACAATATAATAAACCAGTCTCGGCTTTATTAAATGAAAAAGGCACGTCATCGACAGCTGGGATGTGTGTGAATCCCGGGTTCTCAATCCCAATCGGACAAATTAGGTCATTGAGAACCAAAATCTAGATTAATCCAGTGGTAGCCTTTGTATATAAATTGAGTAGGAACCAGGATACGTGCAAATCTCTTTTTGTTAAAAATATTGAATGGTTTTTATCAAAGTTTAGATTGATAACATCACTATGTATTTAATAATACAAAAATATTGAATGGTTTTTATCAAAGTTTAGATTGATAACATCAATACGTATTTAGGAAATACAATATTTATTTAAATTATTTTAACGATATGTTATAGTCTGTAGCTTAAAGTAAACGTAAGAATCTGTTGCAAAAAAAATCCAAACACAAATATCTACAGCAGTTTCAGAACACAATAATTATCCTTTAGATTTTTACTTCCCTCGTAAAGCAAAAGTTCAAATATCCAAAGACCATTTTAACCACATACACGAAGAACAGACGTCAAAATCAGAGATAGGAATTTCTGATAAAAACCAACACAAAATTTAGTAATCGGATGCAAAAATTTTGCACAAAGAGTATCTCTGGCGAACACGAAACTTATTAGAAACAGCTTTCATACAAAAGAATCCGGGAATTTTCAGTAAGACAAGCTTAGAGTGGCTTCTGGTTCTTTATAGTTCACGGTTTAAATAACCAGAGAGCAGATACTTCAAACATCACTGCCACTACTATTTGATATGGGAACATATTTTTTATAAGTTTGTTATTCTAATTTCCTTAATGCTCTTATAATATTCTAACGTATTTTTTTGCTACCATAGAATTTAGATTTTAACGTAATTTATTTTATTACAATTTTATTCATTTTATCTTGAGTTGTGGAAACTTTCCAAAAATTTAAAAATATATTAAAAAAATGGTGTTTTTTCCACTTTCTCCCTGGTACACGATATTGATAAATAGATATATTAAAGACTAAAAAAAATTTGCCCTCCCTAACCCAGAAATCTGGCTACGGCACTACTACTACCGGTTGCTGAGCAATGCAAAAACTCAGAATTCCCTTCTTTTGTGATCCCACCAATATGTTTATACAAATAAACACTAGAGGAAAAGCACTTCATTTTTCACGAAACTTTCCAATAAATTTATTCCAATATTTAAGCCTAAAAGGGCCTTATCGCCAACCACAGAGCACCCATAACCATTCCACGTCACCACTTTTTCTCTCCTATAGGCAAGCGACCCTTTTATTAAAGGTAACTGTACTGTCCCAATCCGGAAAATGTCAATAAAAGCCCTGCATTTGTAATAGACAAGTGCATGAGTTTCCTTCCGTTTTAATGATCAGGGAAGCTTTTTGGGAGAATGCTTGTCAACTATCTCCAGTTTAGGTAGTCCTACAATGCAGCATCAGAACCCATATATTAATATAGATATTGATGCTACTCCTATGCCTTACAGAAAAGAGTATAAATAATTTGCTAAATTGTATATTATTCCGGAAAGAGATAATTTTATAACGCATTCGCCATTTCATAGGAACGTGTCTTTTCTTCTGAAATTTTAAAAAGTGTCTTTAGTACTAATAAATAAAAGTAACGGTTAAACAGTTCTTCAAATATTTATAATTAACGAGGTGTTACAGAAAATATTGAGTCAATTATATCAGTGCATTGTGAGAATGATTTTGAGTAAAATTTGTATTTCGTTCATTCCTCGTCGTCTTCAATCTTATTTATATTAATCATTATATATCTTCTCACTAAAAAAAGAGGATATTTGTGTAAAAACCCAAAAAGTAAGAGTCCTTAATATTCTTTGACCAAAAATAGTACTAGTACTCTTTAAAGAGTTCCTTCATTACACAATACAAAAGTGTGAAGTTAGCTACGAGTGGATCAGTAACGTATCGGTACCTAACCTCAGTTCATTTTTCTTTAGTAATAAACTAAAATATTTAGATAATTTTGTCCACAATGTCTCGGCTTTATTAAATAGAAAAAGCCACGACAGCGAGGATGTATACGAATCCCGGGTTCGCAATCCCATTCCGACAAATCAGGTCATTGACAACTGAAATCTAGATTTTAATCCAGTGGTGGCCTTTGTATATAAATTGAGTAAGACCCAGGATTTGTGCAAATCTCTTTTTGGTTAAAATATTGAATGGTTTTAATCAGTGTTTAGATTGATAACATCAAAATGTATTTAATAATACAATATTTATTTAAATTATTTTACCGATATGTTTTGTAATGGTAGCCTTACATTTACATTTTAAAATAAATTAGCCTGAAAAAACTACTTATTAGACTGATCTAAAATTGTATGCAACAGTTCAGTTTAATATAGAGATGAACTAGTAAAATTGTGGTACGAATTCAAGATAGCGGAACAAAATGGCGACCAAATATAATCGTGAAAAAAATCCTTGCAAGGTTTTACGTAGCTTAAAGTTTTAGCGTTTCTAGATGCATATTTTCATCGGTCTGTCAATTTAAGGCATAGCGAAAAAACTACTTACCCGATTGATGGAACAAAATGGTGTAAAATGTTTGAAAAAATTATCACTAAATACAGGGTTATTCACGCAACCCGTTCATTAAAAGTTTTTGATGATGCCATTTAGATAAAAATTTCAAATTTTGGGATTAAGGTAAGGTGAAGGGGAACTTCTTTTTTGAAATATTTTCAACTTCCTGTCACTTCCGGTTTAACCGGAAGTTGGTATCAACTTGCTTATTTTAAAAGGAACTTCCTGTATTTTATGATATTTTTGGATTCTACGGAGAATTTTAATGCTATTTTATGTAGCATGTCCTATACCTAGGTTCAAGCGTTCTTAAGATACTTGACCTTGAACCAAAAATGAGCCTTCGGGGTACCAAATTTTAAAATCTCATATTTTTGTAAGTTTTGAAGATATATTCTTCATATTTTGCAGACGATCGGTAAATAATCTTAGGTTTCTATTTTTTTTTATTGAATTTGTCTATTTTTATACAGGGTGTCCCAAATTCAGCGGCAAACATTCACATTTTCAAAGCCGCTAAAGTCCGTTTTTTTAAATGGGACACCCAATAACTTTATGCACTATCAAATGTAGAATTTAATTTTCTATCGAACTGTATTAAGGTTCCCTATACTTATTCGTAACCATTTTCGAAATAATCAGGTTTTTATTAAACTATCATATGTATTTGCTAAATGCTTACACCTTTCCGTAGTAAGTCATGGAAAAACAATTGTTGTGCTTTTCTATTCAACATGACAGCTGATTTGAAACTTTTAAATTAGAATAAAATAACACTCAAAAGCTGATATTCTCAATTTATTTTATATTCGCGGAGAATGTTACAAAATATTGAGGAGAGAACATGCCATGTTTTTAATGAAAAACATCCTCATTTATCGCCAATGAACAAGAGAAAACCGAAGAGGATTGAAACGAAATTTTTTCGTTTCGGAAAAGTTAAAGTTATAAAAAATGTAATAAATTGTTTACATTATTTTTAACCATATCTACTAAGGACTATTCTAAACTTGTTTTAGTGAACTTAAAAATTATAGCAATCTAACAATCAACAATAAATAAATAAAATAATAAAATTGAATTATAACAAATGTTCTATATGCTGTCCGTTCATTTGAAGACACATTTCAATTCTTCTTTGTACAGTTGCTGTGGCCCGTTGAATTTGTCTGTTTTCTAATTCGGCAAAAGCTGTTCGTATCCTGTCCAGTAAATCTTGTTGGTTATTTACTGGGGAAGCATAGACTTTACCTTTGATAAATCCCCATAAATAAAAGTCTAGGGGTGTTAAATCAGGCGATCTCGGGGGCCATCTCCAAGGGCCATTGAGACCAATCCAGCGATCTTCAAAAATTCGAGATAATTGGAGATAAACTGCAGCGGAATTATGTGCTGGAGCCTCATCTAACTGATACCAATAATTTTGCAGGTCACCAATAGGAATTTCTTCTATAAATTCAGAAACCGTCCCTCGTAGAATTTCCAAATACTTATCACTGTTTAAATTGTCTTCATAAATACAGTACCGCACCTGATCATTTAATACTATACCGAAAACATTGAAGCTAAACCTCTCTTGAGAACGCGTTTCGCGTAAAGCGTGCGGATTTTCAGCTGCCCAGAAATGTTCGTTTCTTCGATTTGTTATTCCTTCTCTAGAAAATTTCGCTTCATCGGTCCAAAACATTTTTGAAAGGAATTGAGGGTCCTCTTGAATTCTTCAAAACATGAATCCGCAAAATTCTACTCGTCGGACGTCATCACCAGATCTCAAGGCTTGCACGTTTTGGAAGGAATAAGGGTGCATATGATGTTCGCTCAAGATTCTTTGGACAGATGAAGAAGAAATTCCCAAATCGTTTTCTGCAGACGGTATTGAACTTTGCGGGTTTGCGTGGAAATAAGCTAATGTGTTTGGCATTTGTCGCTGGTTTCGGAACATTTTTTGTAACTTTAACCTTGCCAAAACGCAAAAAGTTCGTTTCAATCCTCTTGAATTTTGACTTGTTCATTGGCGGCAAATCAGGGCGGCGTTCATTAAACACACGACACGTTCTCTCCAAAATTTTATAACATTCTCCATGAATATAAAATAGATTGAGAATATCAGCGTTTGAGTATTCTTCCATTTCGATTTAGAGGATTTAGTTTATCACTGACAGCTTTCGATAAATAACGCATACTAATCATCTGTCATATTGGATATTGGATCTCAATTGTTTTTCCATGGCTCACCATTGGAACATGTAAACATTTAAGCAAATACATACGATATATTTATAAAACCCAATTATTTCGAAAATTGTTACGAGTAGGTATAGGGAACCTTAATACAGTTCGATAGAAAATGAAATTCTACATTTGATAGTGCATAAAGTTATAGGGTGGCCCATTTAAAATGTTTGCCGCTGAATTTAGGACACCCTGTATAAAAATAGACAAATTCAATAAAAAAATAGAAACCTAAGATTATTTACCGATCGTCTGCAAAACATGAAGATTATATCTTCAAAACTTACAAAAATATGAGATTTTAAAATTTGGGCTCATTTTCGGTTCAAGGTCAAATATCTTAAGAACGCTTGAACCTAGGTATAGGACCTGCTACATAAAATAGCATTAGAATTCTCCGTAGAATCCAAAAATATCATAAAATACAGGGTGTTCCAAGCATTAAGTATGATATCGAGATAAACTAGTAAAATTGTGGTACGAATCCAAGATGACGGAACAAAATGGCTGCCAAATAAAATGTTTAAAAATACAACGTAAAAAAAATTGTTATTCAAATGAAATTATTCATAAAAATTAAATGTGACATAGGAATAAACTGGTACGAATTCAAAATGCCTGAGCAAAAGGGCGGTCTTAAAAAATGAATGTACACACTACTAATTCAATTTATTTTAAATTATGTCGAAAAATCAAATATGACGTAGGTGGAAATTGGTAAAATATTGGTACAAATCCAATATGGTGGAACTAAATGGAGCCCAATAAAAATGAAATATATTTATATATATATATATATATAAATATATATATATATATATATATATATATATATATATATGTGTTACTAAATTATTATATGCGGAAAGATTCATAACGAGGGAAGTTTCGGATAATGGAAGATTACCGATTTTTTTTTATATGTCATTGCCTGCAATCTCATTTATTTGCGCAATATGTGTATTTATTCCAAAGTAATTCGCTTAAGATGCTGACCTGACATGACGCTTTCAGTTTTAACTATAAACTTTAAATTGGCATCTTCGGTATAATTATTTTTTCTGTTTTTTTTTTCGATATTTTCATTTTCATTTAAGACAAACCTGGAAGCTTTTCCAGTTTACTTTCATTCAGAGAAAAAAAATGTGTTTTCTAATTTGACATACGATACGCCACATTGGTGTTTTTGAACAATCTATCCAGTCAAAGGTAGTGATGCCGCGGGACGAGACAAAATTTGTACTCTCGTCTCGACTTAATCTCGTCTCATCTCGACACCATTAAATTCCAACCCTCGAAATGATCAACTCTTAGTAATAGAAACCCTCACCTTATAGGTATAAATATAAACGTCTTTCTACTTCTGTCAAAGGATATTATTGCATCCATAAAATTCTTCGGAGTTGTTTTGCTAAAAAGTTGCATTACAAAAATTTACCAAATTTTGGAATTGTTTTTAGAAAATAAAATGTCTCTTTTTTAATTATTAGACTTGGGTTTTGTGCCTCTAAATATATTTTAATATTAATAATAAGCATAATAATACCACTTTACTACCTACATAATGGCACATAATAAATATATCACTAATTGTGCAGGGTTTGTCAAAAAAACAAAAATAAATAAATAAATGGAATTGCTTGACTTATTCCTATATATAGTGTTGGTGAAATTTAAATATCACATAATACTCTATCAAATGTTAACAATTCTTCACAGCCGCTTTTTGATACTTTTTGCACTTAATAATCTAAAATTCCCTTGATAAATTCTAGAATTATTTGTTTTTAATTTTCTTTTCTTGAAGCAGAAAGTAGTAGCTTCTTGAAATGGAGTTGTGTTTAAAAATAACCATAATTATTTTGTTTAAATAAGATTCATTTGTAATTAAAATTTTTAAAAAATATATAATTTAAGCAATTTTAAGAAATTTAGTTATTTACTTTCATAAAATATTAATTTTTTATTGAAAGATTACAAAAAAATCTAGCACCAATCGAAAAAATTTCAGATGTTTGCCAATATTAATGTACAATTTATTTTTATTAACTAGCCCGATAATAGCAATTTATTTAACAAGTGCACTAAGAAGTTTGGAAATTTTGAACCGCAATAAAATGAGTGAAAAAAATACGTTAATGCATGAGTTATCTCTAATATTTTGTCTACAATCATGTTATTTTATAAAAAAAATGTTATTTTATAAAAGAATATGTAATAACTTGGAACACATTTTATCCAGGGTGATACCATCGCTGTCACCGGCGCCGCATAGTGGTTAAAGTGTATTATTTAGTATAATAATAATGTGATACAATGTAATTACATGCCCTGGGTCATGATATTTACACGATGCAGTCTAGTTGATATAGGTTTTTAAAATTATAGGATTTAAACTAATAATTTTAATTAATTTTCATATAAATAATGTTTGCTCGCTGAAACCAAATACAAAAACCCTAGCTAGCCGCAATAAGTGTAAATAAACATATCGAATTTGACGTTTGGATGTTTTAAAGTACTTCATATAAAATATAGAAATCCAAAGCCTACCTTTCAATAGCGAAAAACCTACCAATGAACTAAATAGTATTTTTAGTTCATTGTGACCCCCTTATGTCATTTTATTTAACTTATTAATTTATTGACACTTTCATAAACATATATTTTATGCATGGAATGATTGAAATCTTATATACTTTATATAACGATTTTAGAAAAAATAAATTACAATTTTATTTTTCAGACAACCTGGAGGGGAGATTCATAATTTAATCGACAAACCTTTCGAAACAAAAATCTTTATTCAACTGACTATTTATTCTATTCACAACATTGTCAGGCAATTGAAGGTAGCAGCAGAAAATAGATATATTATTCTTGTGGTATCAGTCCATACCTACTCTTTGGTTTCAGCTTATTTTCATCAAAATTACCTATATACCGGGAGACAAATTGGAGTCAATTTATAAATGCAATATTTTAAAGTATCGAAATGTTTATTATTTACATTAAAAATGCATCTACTATAGCACTGTTAGAACAGGGAGTCCCGAAAACTTGTACAAACTTGTAAACATACTCAGCAAGATGTTTGGTAGATAGTCTACATCCAGCTTGCACTAAAGCGACTGTTTCCACTACTCCTCTTTAAGAGTTTTTTCGTATTTGTTACTAATAATTCTACTATATATTAACAAACACTTTGGGTTACACGTTTTTAAGTATTATATATGTATTTGTTACTGCGAATAACATTTTATAGTAATTTTTCATGAAAAGTAACTATATAATAGCTACTGCCAAGTAACTACTTAAGTAATTAACTCCAAGGTCGTCATTTCTTTTCCGTTACATAATAGAAATTATTCAAAGTTACTGTTTCTAATCTGTTTACTAAATTACAACTTTTAATTATCAGTACTTTCTTGAACTTTGCGGAGACTACTCCATTACGTTCAAATGTACTTCTATAACGTATTACTATAAAGTAAAAGGAATCGTTGCAGAGTAGAAAAAGTTTTTGATTGGTTCGTCCCTATTGCTGCTAAAATCGTTTTGTTTACTTTTAGCCTACGTGGGTTTCTTATGAGGTTTGTTGTTTTAATGTCTCATATTATTAGTTTTTATGATTATTAAAATGAATATTGATTCAAACAAGAAGTATTCAGCCTTGGTTCATATGGAGAAATGTATTAAGGCCTGGTTCACCTGTTTTTTGCTGGTAATTATAAAGGGTTTGTGATGAATGTGTAAATGACTATGACCGTAAATGTCTTAAAGTTTAAGTTTACTCCAAGAAAAGTTATTAAATATTACATATTAATATATTTTGGCTTTATTTTTCTGTAAAAGACAATATTGTTTTATGTTTTAGTGTATGTTTTACTTCATTCAGCACCTCAATTTGAGGTAGAAGCTCTCTAAGATTAGCATAAAAGAAACTTTATTTTGTAGCCTTCTTCATGGCATATTACATTACTAAATTCGCTTGGCAGATAACTCTCATTAATCGTTTGCACAGACATTGTTATTTGTTAAAAATCTAAATGAAAAAGTAAGTTTGTACTAGATAGTTCGAATAGATTATTAAAGTAAAACATTAACATAACCCTGCATTTACAACTGACGCTAACAGATGTTGTTAATATAAAAGTAGATTAATGTAGTCATATTTTCCGAAAAACTAACGATGATATGCCCCCATTTAAACCTTTAGACATTTTGCATCAATTTGGCGGGTGGGCTTCTATTGTCGCCACAGTCCTTCTAAAGTCATTGTAATTCGGTCTACAGCTATTAATTAGTTGTGTATGTGTTGTGTTGTCGTCTACGAGTAACAAGTTAAAATGGTTCACAGTGGCTTCAAATTCAATAAAAAAAAGTAGCTTTTGTCACAATTTATAGAAAATTAAAAATATCACAGCTTGGTTATGTCATACCTGAACAAAACAACCTAAAGGGGTATTTTAAGGAAACAAAAAATGAAAACAAAACAAAGGGTCTTAGATAAGGAACTTGTCTAAGCAAACGGTTATGGTTACGATAGATGGCAGAATTATAGTAGTGACTCAAGTACCGCAATTCTCCGCATGCTACGACACAACGCATTCAGTTTTAAAAAAAAGGCGGAATGTTCCCAAATCGTAACCGCTTGGTAAGAATATAGAGTATAGATTTAATAAGAACTTCAGTGTAACTGGGTATAAGTGACAGTTGCGTATTTAAAGAATCCAAAACTATAAAAGCGTATGAGAGCAGTCGTAGACATTTGATGTTAAGTAATTTTCTCAGTAAAGTAATGCAGCCAAACTAAAAGTAAGTCCAATAAAACGCCATTGTTTATTTATCTCCTCTATAAATATTTAGCTATGATGTTTATTTTTGTGAGTACAAAGATTAAAAAGGTATACAAATTAAACATTACGTTAAAAAAGAATCACTCTTTATAATAAGATATTTAATGATAAATAACTATTTAAACCAAAGTCTAAAATTACATTTTTGAGATATAAATTGGCCAATATATTTGACCAAAATGTATTGAAAATTAAGGAGTTTTAAAGGCGCGTAATTTTTCTACGACTATCATCAGCATATTCACCAAAGAAATTGCCTGCGTTTTAATTTTAGGTGCCTAGCATAGCCAGAAAACTAAGTGAATCATGTATGCCATTTCAAATACCAATAACGTATTCTATGTGTTCTACACCATATTCCCAATTTGAGTATTTGTAGTCGCCATGACTGTTTTGTTTGCATTAAAACGAACCAGACATATTTTTAAAACAGACTAAATAAAGACAGAAATAAGGAAGTGACGAATTGGGTAAATTATTACTATCGGCTACTTAAATCGAACTACACAATTCCATACTATCTACGTAATAGTCAGAGTCACAGTTACATGTAATCCACGAAATAGTTACCCTAAAATTGTTCCCCATTTTGGTAATAACTACGTAGTCTCAGCTTAAACGAAACGTGGCAACACCAAGTTCCGATTACTTAAATGAAAATACTTGTAATAACAATGACGTATTCATGACTAAAAGTGCTACTTGGGCAGTTAACACTCTTATAATGTTATCATAAAAAATTACTATTATTTTATAAAAGCTGAAATTCTATGAGGTGATAAATTAGCTATTGTCACCAATCAAAGCTCTCAAACAAAAAGCTAGAAGACATTTTCAAGGCACTAAAATGCAGGCAGGCGCGATAGAGCATTAATTTGAAAACGCGCGCGGTTTACAGGTACACTGTGAGTGTTTAAAATTTGTTTTTCAGTGAACATAGTTATTTAAACTTTAAACGGATAGGTTAATATATTTAAAGTTGAGACAAGATGAGGAGAGAGGCAAGATTGACTAAAGTCGAGATGAATAATCTCGTCTTGTCTCGACTCAAAGCCTCACTAGTCAAAGGTAAATTTTAATGTAAGTAAAAAAATATTATAGAATCAAGAGTCGCATAAATTATAAAATGCCCAACTTACAGCTATGGGCTACAATTCTAGGTTATTTTTTCCTGATTAACTCGACTTAATTAGTTGTTTTTATTTGTTCCGAGGAGTTTCCGAACTGATTTAAGATTTATTGAAAAGTTTAGGGGTTATCGTAAATAATAAACATTAAATTCTTATCTTATTGCCTAAGGCTGTGTACGAGAATATAACAATATAATATTATATATTTAAAACACTAAGCCAGATTTTTCAGCAAGTTCGCGAGAGAATTGTACTGCACCAGTTTACATGATTTTTTTTTGAAATGATCGCCTGGTTACCGAGACCTTTTAAAACTATTTTTTGTATTGTTTTATTGCGTATTATTCTGTAAAACCAATAATTTTTACTTCAATAACATTTCAGAATGCTGTCGTGAATGCGCCCCAAATTCTTGTAATTCCACTGGAAACTTATCGCGTCATCTAACGGAAAAGGCAGAGCAAGATCTGCCGGGCCAGCTAGTAAAATATAATATAGATAAAGTGAATTTTAAATGACCACTGTTATATTTTAATTCAGAGCACAAGAACTTTAAATGAGTGATAATTTGAGTTATTTGTTGAAAATTGTTTAACGGGTTATTAAACATTTCCAAAATGCAAAAAATAACTATAAACTAAAACCAACTAGAAACGTCTCGGTTCAAATGCATTCATAATATGAGCAAAATAATTTAATGTTTTTTAATAAATATATTCTTTATGTTTATTTTATTGTTTAAAGTATACTCTTCGTCCAAAAAGTCAAAATTTCTATTCTGAAAAATTATTATTGGTATCTTATATAATACATTAGATGTATACCAGGACCACTTCGAGTTAACAAAGTTGAAAATTAAATGAACTAAAACTAGAGCTTGGCTAAAAGTTTTGGCACACTCAAAAGCTATAATGACTATTTTACCTACACATAGATACTTTTAACAAGAAGACAAAGCAAACTTTAAGCCAAAAGTTTATTTACGCCAATAAACTTATTTTATGCTCGACGATTGCTGTCTTTGTCACATTTGCCCCTGACAAACTTTTAGGAGATTTCGACAACGGTCACGGTTTTTGAGGAACGTAGTATAGAGTTCAGTTATTTCATGCAAAATACTTCCACTATTTTCAGCAACTGTAATAACTATAAAATATAACTTAAGTAAAATTGAATGGGAGGTAGCTATATTAACTAGTTATAAAAGTAAATACCTATACTTACTAGTAGTGGCAAAGTACAGAATAAAATAACATTCAGTAAAGTATATTTAGAGGTATAAGAAAGTGACTGCCTGCCTTCAAGTAAAGGCGGGTTTAAAGGGCAATGAAAGAACATTGTGGACTTAAAGTAAATTGCATAGGTAAAAAGACAACTTAAGCCGTACTTATCGTGGCAGGTAAATAAGGTTTAGTTATCTGTAATCATTTGTGCGAATCACTTGTGTTAAAATAACTTCCGTTTCTCCCTCAGTTTCTCCAGACGTTTCTCCCCATTGCAAAAAATAAAACATATTTGCCTGTGGAAAATTGTGAACAATCCTATTTCAGAGAGAAAAATAAGAAATCATAGTGGTAACTTTTTTTAGTTAGATCGAGGTGATGAAGAAGTAATACGGCGCAAATTTTACGAGCTTTACGAAGAACAAAGTGTGGAAAAGATGAAACTGGAACTAAATAGGTACAACTACTCTGGAAATACATTAAGCGAATTGGTTTTAAATTTAAATAAATCAATAAAAAACAAATAATAATGGAATCTGCCATTCCTAAATCCAAGAGGCTTCAGATATGGCATCTGGATTTCTCGTCCAAAATTAAAGAGTACTTACGTCAAAATAAGTCAATCATTTATTTGGATGAGACTTGGTATGACACTCATGACAATCCTTCAAAAGGGTAGGTTGAATCAGGATCTAAAGATGGATGAGTCCAAATGCTCTTTCTTTGTCATAAAAAAATATTAAAGACTCTTGTGTTGATTATTATAGAGATACGCCAGAATTATTCGAAGATTGATCAAAATACAAGAGTTCTAACCACACTACACCACAACTTGTTACGTTCTGGACGCGCGTTTCGCTAACCAAGTTAGCATCATCAGCAGATGATATAAACTAAAGTAACTTATCCTAACCGAGACCATTTTTAGGTAAATGTGGTCACACTTGGTTGCACCCGACTGCACCGTTGTCAAGTAAACAATAGAGGGGACTATAGGGAATAGGCCCTCTGTCTTTATTTAGTGCTTTCTTACCACATTTAACTATTTCTATACTCTTAAATGCATCCAATATTCTATTATTAGATACATTTTTAATCAACTTAAGATTATTTATTCCTATTCGGTGATTGTTTTCCAAAGCATGTTGGGCAACGCTTGACTTTTCTGTTCTTCCGTATCTTAAATGTGCCATGTGTTCTTTAAAACGAATGTTTATGGAGCGTTTAGTTTGCCCAACATATTTTAGATCGCAGTCATTACAGCTAATTTCATAGATGCCACTCCTCTCCCTCAAGTCGACTTTGTCTTTGGGGTTTCCAAGGAGATTTTTCAAACTATTCTCCGTTTTGTAGGCTACTCTAAAACCTACGTTTTTAAATACTTTTTCTAGACCTCTCGTATATCTGGGATTATATGGGATTACTATGAATTTATTGGAAGCCTCAGGTATTTGAAGAGTAGTGTTTAAAAGATGCCACTACTCTTTAAATACCTGAGGCTTCCAATAAATTCATAGTAATCCCATATGATCCCAGATATACGAGAGGTCTAGAAAAACTATTTAAAAACGTAGGTTTTAGAGTAGCCTACAAAACGGAGAATAGTTTGAAAAATCTCCTTGGAAACCCCAAAGACAAAGTCGACTTGAGGGAGAGGAGTGGCATCTATGAAATTAGCTGTAATGACTGCGATCTAAAATATGTTGGGTAAACTAAACGCTCCATAAACATTCGTTTTAAAGAACACATGGCACATTTAAGATACGGAAGAACAGAAAAGTCAAGCGTTGCCCAACATGCTTTGGAAACCAATCACCGAATAGGAATAAATAATCTTAAGTTGATTAAAAATTTATCTAATAATAGATTATTGGATGCATTTGAGAGTATAGAAATAGTTAAATGTGGTAAGAAAGCACTAAATAAAGACAGAGGGCCTATTCCCTATAGTCCCCTCTATTGTTTACTTGACAACGGTGCAGTCGGGTGCAACCAAGTGTGACCACATTTACCTATAAATAGTCTCGGTTAGGATAAGTTACTTTAGTTTATATCATCTGCTGATGATGCTAACTTGGTTAGCGAAACGCGCGTCCAGAACGTAACAAGTTGTGGTGTAGTGTGGTTAGAACTCTTGTATTTTGATCTATCTTCCACCACAGGTTCCAGTGTTAGGACATTAGAAGATTGGTTCAAACGTAAGTTGTCCAAATGTCCCCCCAAATAGCGTTATTGTAGTGAACAACGCTAGTTATCATAGTAGGTTATCATAGTAGGCAGTTAAATAAAGTTCCACGCTGGAAAGACACAAAAGCCATAATTCGAGACTATATGTGTGTTAATGACATTTATTTTCACAAAGATTCTACATAAAAGCATTTAATTGAATTGCTAAAGTGTTTTAGTATAGGAAAAGAATATGCATGCGACGGTTATGCATCAAATCTAGGGCATTCGGTATTAAGACTTCAACCATATCATTGCATATTTAATCCAATCGAGTATATACGACACCAACCAAAATCCGGAATTCGTCGGAATAATATTCCCTACTTTAAATGCCAGTGTATTAAATTTTATCGAAAGTGAAGTATTAAAAATTCCTGTCAGTAGATGGGCAAATTGTGTTTCACACGTTCAAAAAGTAAAACAGCCTTGTAATCATATTACTTCCCTCGTAAAAGGGAAGTAATGTAATTGTGAAAAAATCACCCTACGAGATTTTTTCAGATCTTCACAATTCAGGGTCTCTAGATACCGAAAAACATGTTTTCCCAACTCCGTCGGTCTGTCTATCTGTCTTTTCGCAGCATAGCTAAAAATTACTTACCCTATTGACTTCAAATTTTGGTCAAACATTAAGGGTCATATGGAGATGACCTGGTAACATTTTCGTAAAATTCCAATCCTAGTGAAAAAGACTACTTACCCGATTGACTTCAGATTTTGATAAAAAAATTAATGGTCATATGGGTATGACCTGGTAACATTTTTGTAAAAATCCAATATAGCAGCCTAGTAAGTTGTAAAAAAAATATTATTAAAAAACTACTTATCCAGTTTATCTCAAAATTTACACAACCATCAAAGTATTAGGTTGAAATCAACTGGTAAAATTTAGTAAAAAAACTGCTTAATAGATTGATTTCAAATTGTGTAAAAATCTGGTACGAGTTCTAGATGGCCGAACAAGATGGCTGCCAAATAAAACGTTTGTAATCATAAAAAAGTCATCCTCTCAGGTTTTACATATCTTTAGCGTCCCCAGATACCAATATGTTTTATGATTTTCGTGGGTCCGTATGTGTCGGACCCTCTGTCTATGGCGAAAGAAAATGGCGACTTAGTAAATTGTAAAAAAAAATATTATAAAAAAACACTTATTCAATTTATCTCAATTTTGCACAAACATCAAGTATTATGTTGAAATCAACTGGTAACATTTTGGAACGAATCCAAAATGGTGGAAAAAAATTGCGGCGTAAGAAAATATTTAAAAATTCAGCCTGAAAAAAACTGCCTTATTGATTGATTTCAAATGATTTTCAAATTCAAAAATTTCAAATTCGCATAACTAATTGTGGTATAGGGATCAACTAGTGAAATTGTGGTACTAATTCAACATGGCCGAACAAATTGGCGGCCAAATAAAACGTTTGTAATTGTAAAAAATCATCCTCTCAGGTTTTACATATCTTTTGCGTCCCTAGATGCCAAAAAATATGTTTTATGAATTCCGACGGTGCGCCTGTCATTCTGCCTGTCTATCTGTCAGTTGGCGGCATAGCTTAAAGACTACTTACCCGATGAACTTCAAATTTTGACCAACAATTAAGGGCCATATTGGGATGACCTGGTAATATTTTGGTAAATATCCCATCTGGCGAAACAAAATGGCGGCCTAGTAAATTGTAAAGAGAAATATTATTAAAAAACTACTTATCAAATTTATATCAACTAGTAAAATTTTGGTACAAATCCAAAATGGAGGAGCAAGATGGCAACTTAATAAAATATTTAAAAAGGCAGCCTGGAAAAACTGCTTATTGGATTGACTTCAAATTGTGCGCCATAACTAATTGTGGTATACGGATCACCTAAAGAAATAGTGGTAATAATTTAAAATGGTCAAACAAAATAGCAGCTAAATAAAATGTTTGTAATTGTGAAAAAAATACCCTCTTATATTTTATATATCTTTACGTTTTAGCGTCCCTAGATACCAAAAAATATTTTTTATCATTGTCGTCGGTCCGTCTGTCGGTCAGTCTGTCAGTTCGCGGCATAGCTTAACGACGACTTCCAATTGTAAATAAAATTTAAGGGAGATATGGGGATAACCTGGTAACATTTTGGTTAAAATCCAATATGGCGAAACAAAATGGCCTAGTGAAATGTTAAAAAAATTATTATTAAAAAACTGCTAATCCAATGTATCTTAAATTTTGCACAAACATCGAAATATTATGTTGGAATCGACTGGAAAAATTTTAGTATGAATCCAAAATGGCGAAACAAAATGGCGGCTTAATAAAATATTTAAAACTCAGCCTGAAGAAACTATTTAGTCGATTTCAAATTGTGTGCCATATCGAAGATGGTATAGGAGTCAACTAGTAAAAATGTGGTACTTATTCAAGATGGTAGAACAAAATGGTGGTTAAATAAAATGCTTGTACTCGTGACAAACTCACCTTCTCAAGGTTTATATATCTTCACGTTTTAGCATCCCTAGAGGCCAAGAAATGTTTTATCAATTCCGTCGGTCCGCCTGTGTGTCAGATCGCAGCATAGCTTAAAAACTACTACCAGATTGACTTCAAAGTTTAGTCAAAAATTAAGGATCATACGGAAATGATCTGGTAATATTTTAGTGAAAATCCAATATGGCGAAACAAAGTTAAAAAATTATTACGATAAAAACTAATACATAGTTACATTGGAATGAACTAGTAACATTTTGATATGAACTTAAGATAGCAAAACAAAATAGCGCCTAATAAAATATTTAAAAAATCAGACTGAAAATACTATTTATTACATTAATTTTAATTTTTGTGCAAGTATGACATAAAGATAAACTGGTACAGTTGTGGTACGAATTTAAGTTGGCGAGACAAAATGGCGGCGGCCATAAAATTTTTTCAAAAAAAAAATTGTAACAAAATGGTTCTATGTGTCAATGAAAAACTACTTACTGAGTTTATTTTAAATTGTACCCAAAGGTCAATTCTGGCACATGTATTGAACTAAATTTTGTCACACTTCACTATTCCTAACAAATGAAAAAATTCATAACGAGGGTAGTTCCCGGTAAAAGAAATTTACCGATTTTTTTCTAATAAATTAGAATAGTTAATTATTAATATAGATGGTAATAATATCGATAGTGATAGTGCCTTCAATAGTAAGTAATGAGTAAACTGTAACAAATAAAACTATTTATATACTAGTAATACCATATTTTGGTTTCATTTCAAACACAATATAATTATTTAAATACTGGCTCCGGACCTATTTCAACAACGTCCCAAATTATATTATTAGAGGTTCGAAGAAAATTAATTTTAACAATAACAACTTTACAGAAACAATACATAAGGTATATACGTGATGATATACAACAACATAAGCAGTATTATTGTTCATTGATCAATTTTTGGATAGATAACTTCTCCCCTACAGGATTCAACTCCCAAAATTCAAAGGGGTAATCGAATTTCAATATCCTCTCTGGGAATGTTCTTCTTCTTCTTGGTTTTGGTACTATCTTCTTGTAGACCGGGAATAGGCAGCATTTGATAATCTAAAGGACCAATATTGATCGGTTTGATCTAATTGATTTATTATCGGTTCGATTAACTTGACTTCTATGTTGGTATTCTTGTCAGAGATTGTCTTCAAGTCTTCTTTCTTCCAAATATAGGATCCGAAAAGGATTTCTTGATATTGCTGTCCAAAGTATGCGTAATGCATTTGATTTTGTATTAAAAATTTATTCTTAGGTACAACCTTAAATCGACTCTGATAGTACATAGAATATAAATAAAAGTGAAAATAATCAAACGTTTCAGGAACTGTTTTTGGAAAATGGAGAAGATAGGTTATTTTATTATTTATAGTAAATGATTCAATCTCAATTATTCTTTTAAAAAGCAGAGTATTTTCTAATGTTACTGTTATAGGCACTTTTTTTTGTCTATACGGTCTCGCGAAAGTTTAAGTTCATAGAAAAGGTCTCCCGTTCTTATTATGCTAAGATGCATAACTTTTAATTTTGAAAATGTTAAGGCATTTTTTACATCTTGTTGAATTGAATCGATTATTTCAAATGCATTTATTACTTGATTGATTATGTCCTTAATGTAAAAAGAGTTTTTTGCCTGTAAGGAGTTTTCTGAAAAATAATTGCGATTTGATTTATTTTTGAATCTAAAAGATTTTCGTTGTGAGGTATTTGTTCTATTGTATAATTAATTTTTTCAATTACTGCTAAAGAAAGCAGGTTTTGTTACAGAATACTTGCATTTAAATTGTTTCGATTGTTTTGTAAATCCCTAAGGTTTTCTTATCGTTCTCCGTCCTGGGCGGCGAGGTTTCCTATTACAACAACACAGACCCTAAGCTATTGATTAATCATCTTTTTACCCTAGGTGACAATATTTCTTTTAACTTATTGTCTACCCCGTTTGGGTAAAATTTAATAATTTTACATAATGGCTAACACCAACATTATACTCTTGATGTGTGCATAAAATCGCAGTAATTTTACTTGTTTTTAAATGAAGTTTGTTTATTTTTGTAGTTATGAGGATTAAATCGTAATAGTGGTTCATAGTGTAGGTATAATCATTTTGCATTCCCTAACTTAATAGGTAAAATACCGGGGATATTGTCTAGTCGTCGCGTCGTATGCTGCTGACCTGTCCTTGACTATTGCACACATGCACAATGCTGAAATATAATACCTGGTGTTAAAATAGTTTATTATTTGCCGAAATTATAATAAAAGTTATACTTGTTATTAATAAAGTTATGTTTTGGCGTTGTAATGAATAGCCTATGTTATGTAGTACGTGTGCATGTGTCATTTCCATAGTTACTTAAACTTGAGATGTTATTTATCGAAACTATATTTGTTTCTTAAGGGGTCGTTTGGAATTATCCATGTGTATTTTACCATGTGTAGATGTTGTTATTGTTTTTTTATACAGGATCAACGGTCTCGATTTGCATCGGATGAGAAAAAGTGTCTTCTATGTTTTCTTATTGTTTGCTTTTTGTTCGGATAAAAATAAAATAGGTTTGTCATGATTTTCATTTACTTTATGTATTGTGGTTTATTTTTTATGTACCAACTGTTCATTGATTTTTGAGAATAAAAGTTTAGTTTTGTTTTTGTATCCTGTAACATAGTGCGTTAGTAGCATTTGGTCTAAATTTAAGTGAAATAAATCATTTGTATTTATATGTTCGTTAACTATATCAAATGCTTTAAATTTTGTTACGGAGTGAATGGTGTTGTTATATGCTAAAATTGCATACTTTATTTTATGGATTATCGGTGTTTTTAGGAATACTTGTTTATTTAAAAATATTATTTGCTCCAATAAGGTAGAGTGAAGCCTTTCAATACTGCCATTGGACTGTGTGTGATTTGGTGAGCAAACAGCGATGTTCTTAAATTTCATTTCATTGTCCATGATGATTTTTGTCGGAATTCCATGAGGCGAAATGACGAATATTAGATTATCTGATATTTCTGTTGCAGACATTGACTACAAATGGTAATCCCGAGCAAATTTCAAGAAACTAACGATAACTGTCAGAAAATTTTCCTTATCTAGTGTGGTGCAAGTATCTAAATGTATAATATCAAAAGGTTTAGTCGCTGTTGGTGTTATATTCATTTCCATGTTGATTGGGTGTCATTCATATTTATATCTTTGACAGATCTAACATTCGTTTATGTAAGTTTGTATTAAGTTCCTTAAATTTGGCCAATAATACTTATTCTTAATACGTTTTTCTACTTCGTCTAGGTGTTTCGTCTTACTTGCGTGGTAGTTTTGTGTTATTTCTGGTATGTCAATTTTGTCCACAACTTCTACTAATTTTATTAGATATCGTCTAAATCTCAAGATTGTTCATTTAAAATTATTTCTTATTATTTCATAGAAAGGTTCATAATGTTTTTGGGTTTTCGAAATAAAGTGAATAAGGGTTTTCTGGGGCAATATATTCTCCAACGAGATCTAGAATGTCGTTCTCGAAGTTATTTTCTGAAAGCTGCACTAAAAGCCTTCTTTTCTTGTCAAATAGTATTGAATGTAACAATGAGAAATGAATCCGATTTGCACCATAATTGACAGCTGATTCGACTATAGGTAAAGTTTATACTAAGTCAATTGAAATTGCTCAAAAATCGGGGTACGATCAATTTAGCACAAAACGCATTTATAGAAAATAGCATTATTTTTATTGACAGCTCCTCATATTCGTCCTCCTCGGATCAACGTGGACTTGATGTGTGCCTGTCAACGAATTATTCAACCCGACGCATTCATTTGGTCAATGACAGGTTTTCATTGGTTCCAAATTTCCAGGTGCATTTATTTTTTGCGATATGGGCGATAACTGATAAAATTTAACACGATATTTTCATAGGCGCGTAAATTTTTGTATTATTGAATTGTAAAAGAGTAAAAAGGATTAAATCTCTCTAATTTATTTCGTTCGATGGTGCCAGCTGTTTATTCGGTATTGGTTAAGAAATGTCATTTGCAGGCTCCACGCGTAGATTTGAAATATTGTCAAAAATTAACTTTGGTTTAATGTTATTGTTTTTATTATCTATCTATACTAATATATAAAATCCATAAGTGACTCATTAAACACGCTCCTGCTCAAACCGCTTTACATAAGAAGCTGGATTTTGGCACACAGAATGATTTCCCGATGTAGAAGTTCTATAAGAAGATATTTTTCGGAACTCAAATTCCAAGGGGGTGAAACCGTCCCCTTAAATATCAAAATATTTTGTATCTAAATAATGGTTAGTTTTTCTATCTTATCAGATCTTATTTTGTTTATTTATTTTATTTTAAAACTTCGAAACTGTTATACAGGGTGTTTTAAAAAATCGGGTCGCTGATTAATCACGATCTTGTTCAAACGCTTGCCGTAAAAAATGGAATTTTAGTACACGGATCGACTGCAAGGTGTAGAGGTTCGGGAAGAAGGGATTTTTCAAAACTTAAGTTACAAGGTGATGAAATCACCCCTTAAATAATACAATATATTTTATTTAAAAAACAGTTAGTTTTTGGAAAAACGCTTCAATAGGTGTTATTTATTTTTATTTTTTTACACATTTAAAGATATTTAAAAAATGAATACAGGGTATTTAAGAAATCGGGTCACTCTTGACATAAAATGCTGAATTTTGATTTAGAGGTTGATTGTACGGTGTAAAGGTTTGACAAGACGGGGTTTTTCGTAACTTAAATTTCAAGGGGGTGAAACCGCCCCTTGAATATTACAATCTTTTTTATTTACAAATCGGTTAATTTTTGAAAAAAACGCTTGAATAAGGGCATTTTTGAATACGGGTTGACTACAGAGTGTAGAGGTTCGATAAGGTATCATTTTTTAAAAGACTTGTAAGGGGATGAAACCGCCCCTTAAGTATTAAATTATTTTCTATTAAAAAAAACGCTTATGATTTCGGGTATTTTTTATTTTCATATTTTACATATTATAAGATTTTTTCAAAAATTGTACAGGGTGGTTCAATATTGGGCCATTGATTAATCACAATCCCACTCAAACCTCTTGACGTAAAAAGCTGAATTTTGGCAGAGGTTGAATGTATGATGCAAAGATTTGATAAAAGGGGATTTTACGAACTTCGAATTTCAAGGGGTAGAACCGCCCGGCTCCTGCAATATTACACTTTTTATTATTTACAAAACGGTTAGTTTTTCAAAAAAAATGTTTAACAAGTGTATTTTATTTTATTTTTTACATATTTTATTTTTTTTTATGTATACAGGGTATTTCATGAAAACGGATCTTAAGAGGTACTTAAATAAGACGATTTAAGTACCTTTTCCTACCCCTTTCATTGTCGACATACGCGAACGAAGTCGCAGGTACCCGCTAGTAGTTATGTATGTAAAATAGTCAATGTACCCTCAATGTCCGTTAAATGTTCTTCAGTAAACTAGAGATATGTACATAATATTATTTATTTTAATACCACGAATTGTTTTTTTAAACATTATTTATTTTCCTTTTGCAATATACAAAAATCGGTAAAGTGGCTTTACCCGGAACTTTCCTCGTAACTAAATTGGTAATAAGTTTATAAACGTTAACGTCACTTTTCTTGATAAAAATAAGTAAGTATACTCATATATGACCCATATATTTACTTTTTGATACAGGATTATTCACGGTGAATGACCTATTAGAAGTATTTGGAGAACCAATAAACAGACTACCTTGAAGATTTGGTTCTGGCTATAGGTAAACATAAACTCTATTTTTTAAATATTTTAAATTATCCGGTACTGCTCTTCTAACTGTAAACCGATATCGACATCCGTTTTCTAAATGGAAGGCCCTGTATATTATTGCAATTTTATATTGGCCGAAAAATTCTAAATATTTTTTTTTAAGTTTCCTATACCTAAATTCAAATTTCGAGAAAATGGAGGATGAAAATTGCCATTTTTGACGTTTTAAAGCTCTATAGCTCCTAAACGACTTAATTTGCAACAAAATGGATTTCAGTTTCCGATTTTGCTTTTTAGTTGGCTATCTCCTGATAACAATCTTAAATTTGACAGAAGCTTTCAAAATTTGACATTTCCTGTCGAAGTTAAAATTGGTATCAGATGATAGGTAACTAAAAACTAAGATAGGAAAGTGCAATACGCAAAACAGTAAAACATGTCAATTTTCAGGTGCCATTTTCTCAAAGTCAGTTGAATTTAGGTATAGGAAATATCAAGCAAATGTGTTTAAAATTTTCAAGACATTACAAAAATGCAATAATATACAGGCCACTTCATTAAAAATAGATATTGCCATCGGTTTGGGTCAAAAACGGTAACACCGCAAAATTTAAAATATCTTAAAAAAGAGTTTATGTTCAATTATGTGTAAAAGCAAGGTTTGAAAGTACTGTGTTTATTGATTCTCCAGATACTTCTAATTGGATACTCACCGTGAATAACCCTATGTATATATATATATATATATATATATATATATATATATATATATATATATATATATATATATATATAATATAACTTTATCGATGAGATCTAATATATATACGTACATTCATACGTACATACATACATACATACATACATACGTACATTCATACATACATACATACATACATACATACATGAATTCTGATTCATGATATATAGATGTCGCTTCAGTAGTGTAAGACGTGTACAAAGTCGCTTATTAAAATAATTAATTTAAAGTAGTTTTCTGTTGCATTTATAAGCTTTTCCCTAGTGCAAATCCTTTAAATATTCTCCCTATCGAGTTTTGAGTTTGATTTTTTTGCTTTTTGTGAAGTTTTGCGATTGCACCAGTGATTTTTTCCTTGTACCGCCATTATGGGATTGTCTTCGGCGGATCTGAGGGAAATAAAAGATGCAATTGTTGCGACTTTTAATGAAAAATTTCTTCAGGATGTGGGAGATAAGGTTGCAGATATGGTTCGCAAGCAGTTTGAGGAACGATTTAACGTCCAAGAGAAGATGATAAAAGCCCTAGAGGCCAAAATAGTAAAGCTTCGGGAAGATAATGTCAACATAACAAATATGATTGACACTCAAGAACAAGCGTCACGAAGTCTAAATGTGCGTATATTCGGGCTGCCCATTAAAAATGGAGAAGATCTTCGTACTGATGTTTTAAGTTTATTCAACAGTACGCTAAAATTAAATATTAACAATAACGATTTTAAAAAGTGTTATCGTGTTACCTCTAAACTTGTAAATAACAAACCTCCGGCCGTATTAGTGCGTTTTTATTCTGACACCGTCCGCATGTGTTGAAGGCACGTAAACAATTAAAAACTAGTGGCATACAAATAAAAGAGGATTTAACTAAAATACGTCTTGAGCTCTTTCAAAAGACAGTTTCGGAATTTTCAAATAAAAACACGTGGATTCTAAATGGTAATATTTATTTAAAATTTAACGATAAAATTTATAGAATCCTAAATGAAAGTGATCTCAGTGCAGTGAAAGGAAAATCCTAATAGTGTCATCCAATTCAGTATTAAATATCTGTAAGTACTCTTTTTTCTTTTAGCAAAACATTTACGGTTTTTCGGTTGTTTTCCCTGGACTTAGTTACAATGTAAGAATGAATTTTCTTTTTGTTCTCAGAATGTAGCTGGGAACGTGGGCATGGATATTCTTGTAGTGTTTAATATATTTTTTTGGGCTGTTATTACTTTTATGGTTTACGTAGGATTTCGCTGTAAGTAAATAAGTTTTTATTTTTTGGGATATAATTTATTTTGTATTAATTTGATGACGAAACATTTTTATTTGTTCTCAAAATGTAGCTAGGATCGAACGTAGGCATAGAAATGCATTATTTTTGTACTATTTTTAATTTATTTAGAGAGGTAATTATGCTCGCTTTTTTGTATTGTGCAATGTATGAGCCCTAATAGGTGAAACAAACATCATTATATCTTTTTTGGTTTATTTTTATACTTTGTTTTGTTTTCATTGATGGCGAAACAGTATTCTTATACTATTTTTAATTTAATTAGAGAGGTGACTATGCTCGCATATTTTTTTGGGTATTAGTTTTACGATTTATGTGAAATTTCGCTGTAAGTAAATGAGTTTATTTTTGGGATATGTAAGTGGGTACCATATATTTGTATAATTCTTACATTTGCCGTTCATCTTTTTAGTGATTTAATTATCAGGAATGAGTGTGCTACAACTTAAAATAAATTATGCAATTTGATATAGATATTTAAAATAATAGCGATTTTGTCTGTATTTCGTCTTTTTGGTCGACATTTTCTGTTTGTATACATACTTACTTGTAGCTTGCTAGTTTAGTACTGAGGGAAAAGAGGGAACATATATATTTTTTTTTGTTTGTTTATTTTTTTTTTCTATTTTCACATAACCACTTTTTTTACTATTTTAGATGACTAAAAAATTAACTATTGCACATTTAAATGTACGTTCGCTTTTTACAGGTTTTCAAGAGTTTAGGACTTTAGTAGAGGAACATGATTTTGATATACTATTTTTATCCGAGACATGGCTTTCTGATGGTGATGATTCTAATTTATTTTACATTCCTAATTATCACCTTATTCGTAAGGATAGGGTTACCAGGGGAGGCGGTGTTGCTTATTATATTAAAAATAATTTAATCTCGGAAGAACTTACTTTTGATTTTCATACCAATGATTCTTTGGAGTTTATTAGTTTAAAAATTAGAATTGGGAATAAAAAATACGCCTTCATTGTATTTTATAGACCACCACATATGCATTTTAATTTATTTGTGTCGGATTTTGATCATATACTCCCTAGTCTGTTTCTTGAATTTGATGGGGTATTTTGCCTAGTCTGTTTCTTGAATTTGATGGGGTATTTTGCCTAGGGGATTTTAATATAAATTTGTCAAATATAAACAATCTTCTTTCTAATTTGTTTGAAAATTATAACCTATTTCAAATTATAAATGAACCTACAAGAGTTACTGCGGGCTCATCTACCCTCTTAGATGCTATATTCGTTAGCGATGTTTCCTTGGTGAGTAATTCGGGTGTTATTTCGGCTGATTTGATTTCCGATCACAAAATGGTGGAAAGAAAGTGTACGGAGCCCAGGATAATTACATATCGATGTTTTAGAAATTTCAACATTAATCAATTTCAGCAAGATTTACGTAATTTACTTTGGCATGACAGTATATTATATGAAAATAACATTGACACTAAAATTCTTAACTTCAATCAATTAATTGTCTCGCGGTTTAACACACATGCATCGGTTCGTGAAGCGAGAGTCACTAAACCCAGAGCTCCCTGGTTAACTACAAACCTAAAAACCTTTATGAAACAAAGAGATTCGGCTTATCAAAAGTTTAAAAGAACAAAAAACAATAATGACTGGAATCACCACAAATTTTTACGTAATTTTACTTCATCTATGGTTAGAAGGGAAAAAAAAGCTTATATAGATTCGCTGCAAATGAACTTAAACCCTTGAAAAGCGTGGGCAGGTTTAAAAAATCTAAATATATGTCCTACTAAAAACATGTCTATACCAAATAATTTAAGTGACCCCAACGATATAAATAATTTTTTTCGTACTTGTGTTCAAGATGTTTCTGATTGTACAAATAAAATTAATTTTTATAAAAATAATTCATTTAAAAATAACTTAAATTTTTCATTTGCTCTTGCTGACGTCTCGGAAATCAATAAAATATTAAATCATATCAAAACAAATGCTTATGGTCACGATGAAATTACTCCTTTAATGATAAAATACTGCAGTCCGTTTATTGACAAGTACATAGCTCACATCATTAACTGCTGTATTGAATCGCATTACTTTCCAAGTCAATGGAAATTGTCAGTTGGACGACCTTTGGTGAAAAAATCTAATCCCACGAGTTTCAATGATCTTAGGATTATAAGTATCTTACCCGCTTTGTCAAAAATTCTTGAAAAGGTTTTACATAATCAGATGTTTATATTTTGTACCGCTAATGGAATTCTTCCGGATGTTCAGTGTGGTTTTCGTAAGGACTTCAGTACAGCTGTTGCGTTAACAAATGTTATTGATGATGTTTTGCGTGCATCTGATAAAAAACTTATTACTGCTCTGGTTTTGTTAGACTTTTCTAAGGCATTTGATGCAATTAATCACCAGCTCGTTGTATCTAAATTAAAATATTATGGCTTTGATGAGTCATCGTGCGTCTTGATTTCCTCTTTTTTATCAGATCGCTTTCAAAAGATCTTTTCCAACGGCACATTTTCTAATCAGGTGCAAATATTTTCCGGGGTGCCTCAGGGCTCGATTCTGGGACCCTTACTTTTTTTGGTCTATACTTCCGATATTCTTCTATCTGTAAAGAACTGTAAAGTTCAAGCATATGCAGATGACACACAAATTTATTATTGTTTTAATTCGGATGATCATGTTGATACTGAAGAACTCATTAATCAAGACTTAAGTGTGTTAAACCAACTCTGCCAAGATCATAACCTTAAATTAAACCCTGCTAAGTCTCATCTGCTACTCTTTGGCAATAAAAATAAAATTAGCACATTAAAAAATAATTTAAATATTAGTATTGATGGTAACAGAATATCGGTAGTTGACTCTGCGAAAAATCTTGGTATTATTTTGGATACCGACTTGAGATTTGAAGAACATTTAAAGAAAATATTTCAAAAATCTTATTCGGCTTTGAAAGTTTTATACAATAATAGACATGTCTTGAATTTCAGAATGAGAAAAACTCTGTGCGAAACCTTGGTCCTATCTAATTTTAATTATTGTGACTTTGTGTATGGTTGGGTGCAGAATGCGTGTGTTCGTTTTATATATGATCTTAGAAAATATGATCATATTTCCCACAAATATCGTGATTTGAACTGGTTAAGGATGGATTTTAGAAGAAAATTACATTTCTGTACATTTTTGATCAAAATTATTAATGGTACAAATTCACCCACTTCAATAAAAGAACGTCTTATTTCCGTAGGGATGTGCATTCCCTTAATATTCGTGATCAGGGGGGATTAACAATGCCACATCATCAGAGTGTCATGTTCCGGAGATCTTTTAGTTTTAATGCTGTACAATGTTACAATGCTCTTCCTCAGACTTTTTTAGCGCTTAACTTTAATACATTTAAATATAAATATAAAAAATTTCTTTTAACTGAACAAAATTTATTATTAAATTAATATTGGTTAAACAGTGATATTTTACATTTCACTATAGAACTTCCTATGTCTATATAGCTTCTCCTAGATCCTTACACTCTTTTTTTTTTTAATTATTGTTGTCTCTTTTCTATCTTACTTCACCTACACTAATAGAAATCAATTTTTTTTATATACATCTATGGCAAATATTAATTTTGGTTGGAGTCTGGTTCAGTAGAGTAGCTAAAGAAGCTAGACTGCGCCAGGCTTTGACTTCTAACTGTTATGTTTTTTAACTATTTTTTTTACTTAACTTTGTAATAATATGTATATGATATACTTAATATAAAGGCCTTATTTATTTTTTATTTATTTAATTCACTTACCACCCCTATTTAAATGAAACCACGGCTAGGATAATCTAGTATAACATTTTTTCAATATTGTTTATATTTGCTAATTTAAATTTATTTTAATATTTGTATTTTTCGGGTTAATAAAATTACATAAACACAAAACTTTTAAAAGTTCTGTGTTTGTAATATTTAAATATTTTCACATATATTTTATTTTGTACTTTCCGGCAATATTTAGACTTGCCACCATAATATTGCATTGCCACTTGTTTATATAGGTGTACACTATACAAGACAAGATATTTAACACCATAATATTGTATCGTCATCAAGTTTATGTATATATACCAAATTCCTAAAACGGAAAGTTTTTTGAACTTATTAGCAATATTTTGTAAACACTCTGTATAAGATATTCATGATTGGACAACATATTGTTGTATTGTAATCTGGTTTATGTATGTATACCAAATTTCAGTCACTTCCGATAAAGGGAACAGCTCCAAAATAAATTGCAAGATTTGAGCCAAGTATTTTATGAGGGCGTTTTGTTATGCTATCTTGGATTGGTACCAAAATGTTATTACTTCATCCCCATGTCACAGTTAATTTTTCTGCAAAATTTTAGGTAAATTGGATAAGTAATTTTTCAGCAATATTTTTTTAAACATATAACTAGGCCGCCATTTTGTTCCGCTATATTGGATTTTTTCCAAAATATTACCAGGTCATCTCTATATGACTTAATTTTGGACCAAAATTTGAAGTCAATCAGATAAATGGTTCTTTATAGATATGCCGCAGACAGACAGACACACCGACGGATTCGAGAAAATATCTTTTTCGGCATCTAAGAACCCTGAAACGTGAATATCGGAAAAAATCACGGAGGACGATTTTTTCACGATTACATACTTTCCTTTGAGGAAAGTAATACAAATCCCATTAATTTCAAAAACTAATAATGAATGGCTGCACGATATTTTGAAAATATGTTACATGTTATATACAATATTCAGTTGCGAAAAAGCCAAAAAAGATTTTTGTTTGTCAATCTAAACGCAACAAATAATATGAACATGTTATCTGTTATTGGCTAAAAACGTATTATTTGTTAAATAAGTATATTTGGCGAGACATAGAGTATTTAAGTATTAATAAAAATACCTACATATATTTATTAGGAATTACTTAATATTTTTAATATTACATTAAAATTCAAAACATATTTTTACTTTTTTCTGAAATCCTGAGATATTATTGATCATCATTTTACATTTGTATTTCGCAAACCAACTAACTATAATTTTAGAATATATTTTTATTTGTTCACAAAGAAATATTAGTCGTAATAAATAATGAAGTCAGCGCCACCACTGCGCGAAGTTGGCGGTATCGCCGATACAAAGAATTTCTGTTCCAAATGTTTTTTTAACGATTTCAATTGAGATCGTATATACTTTACTCCTTTTGTTAAATCGTGTTCGTTATTTGTATGGATTGTGCTGTTGTCATCTTCCGAATCAGCTGTTTCTTGAGGATATTCTGTGTCAGGTTGAACGGCAATGGACATTTGATCTAGATTACCTTCGTTTTCGGTATTCGTTTCGATTTCTATTTGTCTTTTAAAATCTTCCATGTAGGAAGCAATGTTTGCGAATCCATGTGATTCTTTTGTATGTAATTCAATGCGATTTTAAACGTCGGCATTGGTGTTTAGTTTTCCTTTTTGTAAATTATTTTGTTGTCGAATTCTGCTAACTTAATTTTCCAAGGTATTAATTTGGAACTTGCGTCTTTTAGGTTGAAAAGCTACTCTAGTAGTTTATGGTCACAAATAATATTAAATTTTCTACCGAACAAATATGGCCTAAAATATTTGGTAGTCCACACTAAACAGAGACATGCCTTCTCTTAGGCTTTTATTTCGTCTGGGTTAGGTCGTACACCATCAGGTGTTAGAACATGACCTAAATAAGTTTTTCGATGTAGAAATTCGCTTTTATCTAACCTGCTGGACACTCGAACTGCATAACGTAATTTTTTGGGGTATTTTTAACGTTCGATATTTCAAAAACGGTAAGCTAAATTGAAATGCGGTTTTCGACGTCAGCTTACTCAAGGTGTGTAGATTACAAACTCGACTGGTGGATCGCCAGATATGATGGGAAAAGGTTTGTACAGGGTGTAAACTTGCATTTTTTTCCAAATTTTATTTAACGATATTTTTTACAAAACAATATTTTATTTATTGTCATATACACCAAAATAATCTATGATTAAATACAAAAAAACAATTTCTCCCGTTTTTTGAAATTGCCATTTTTTCGGAATATACAGGGGATTTTCAAAAATTTGTACATGGTTTTACAAAAAAAATCCTAACTCACCAGTGATAGCTCACATCAAACTGATTGTTGTATTATTCTCATTATTTACAATACTGCCATCAGGAAAAAATACAATTATAATATACAGGAGTCTAAAAAAGCTTACAGTTGATTTCATTCCTAAAATATCATGTTTTTGCATATTTTTATGCTTTGAACATTGAAAACTACAGAAAGTATAATAAAACGTAAAAATTTTCAATCTCGTTACTTGATTTACATAAATTAGAGTCTTTCACCGAAACGGTTTTTTATATTCCATCCTAACCTCACTTTGGGAGAAAGTAGCGGCACAAATGGACAGTGTTGCTTTTTGACAATATTGTAGAGTGTTTTTTAAATCCATTTGACTTTTTAGACCTGAATAATTATTATAACGAAATTCTAGCATTATTATACCTATAAAACCGGTACCAGTAGCGTTTTATAGGAATTTCGTAGTTTTACAGAGTGTCTCATGGTGATGGTTTCTGGCGAACTAAACAGCAGACCTTAGTCTTAGTAAGAATTTGGTTACTCACATAAGGAGACATGTTCTATCAGGTCCGCTTCAATTAAAAATTATCGGTAAATTCTAGTTTTATGAAGCACCCTGTATATTAAATAATATTTTTATTCCTTCAACGATCGAAGAGAATTTATGAAAGGTGCTTACTTGAGGTATGTAGGACCGAGTTATAAATGAAAGCTGTTAGATACCTGTCTACGTTTCGCTTTATTTTAAGGGATCTTCAGGACATTCAAAGACGTTAATAATAATTAGTGTAGTAACCAAGGTAGTAATCGCACCTGGATTACTTTTAAATTAATTATATAAGGTTTTTAAAATGTTACAACAATTTTGAAGATCTTATAGTGTCTTGAAAATAAAACGAAACATCGACAGGACTATAGCTTGCATTTATAACTTGATCCATAACCCAACTAAGCATCTTTCAATACCCTGTATATTGTAACATATTGGATTCCACTCAATATTATAATACCCACAGGTATAGTATAGTATACCTGTATTCAACTCTAAAATTCTAAAATATAATAAACAATTATTTGTTAACCTAATTCAACTACAGCGAAGAAAAAGTTTAGAATAGGAAACAAAATCTGATGGTCATGAAAGTCGGTACCAATGGAGGTATTTGATACTCGTGATAACATTCTTGGTACCTCCTTGTACAGTACTATCAGATGTGAAAAACCCTGGATAGTTTGAGTGTACCTAACTACGATGGCACATTTTTAGACACCTTAAAAAAACAAAAAATAACCCTTGTAGGATTGGGATAAGAGAAAGGAGAAGAAAGAAAAGAAACGTAACCATGTTAATATTTGGTTGGCCCTCCTCGCAGACGAATAACTTCACGGCATCTCCGAGACATGCTGTGCACTAAATTATTAATGAAATCTAGGGGGACGTTGTTCCATTCCTCTTGTATGGCTTCGGACAGCTCGTTTAAGGTTTCTGGGGCAACATCTCTTGATCTCACTAATAATTTTAAATGCGACCACACATTCTCTATAATATTCAAATCCGGAGACTTTGCAGGCCAATTCATACGATTTATATTATTGACCTGCAAAGCCTCCGTTACAATTTGCGCTCGATGAGGCCGTGCGTTATCGTCGACCAAAAGAAAATCGTGTCCATAATTTGCGGCAAATGGCACGACAATGGGAAGTATGATATCGTCCCTATAGACTACAGCATTAACTGTTTGTCTGGTAGTGAAAATATCAGACTTCCCATTGTATATTACCCCCGCCCAAACTGTAATGCCTCCGCCTCCAAAGGCTTCTTGAGGTGCCATGTTTTCCTCGTCATACCTTTCATTCGGCTCTCTCCAAACAAGAATTCTACCATCCGAATGAATGAGGTTGAACCTTGTTTCGTCGCAAAAAAAACAGTTTCTCCACTCATTGATGGTCCAATCTCGATGTTCTTGGGCCCATGCTAACCGTGCTGCACGATGAGGTGGTAGCAAACGAGGACACTTTGCTCTACGTCGTGCTCTAAAAAATTTGTTTGATTTTATTTTTTAGTTCGTACTTGTTGACCTCTACTTGTAATAATAAATTGCTTTCGATGTTACAGATATTTCCATATTACTCATGGTTTGGAAATTTTTTGAATAAGATTTTTTTAAATGTAGATAAAAATTGGACCTTGCAAATTTAATGCTTGCTATGATAAAGTTTTACCTCAAATTGTTTCTGTTTAATGTCCTCCTTACAGTACGATCAGAAACATGCACTTCAGCTGTACGACGCAGCTCATCGTTCAATTTCCTGGAACACTTCGTTCTTTGTTGGCGCGTATTACGTACTAAATTTATTTCTGCCCTTCCTCTAATTTTCCTCACCCAACCACCACCGTGCCGATATGCGTCGTTTCCCGTATTTTCAAATCTTGTTTTTAGCCGCGAAATTTGACTTTGGTTCACATTATATAAATTTGCGACTTCTTGCTGAGACATGCCTTGGTCCAAGAGCCTAAGGGCATTTTGCCTTTCGGCAGCAGTTAGTCTCCGCATCGAGAAGATATGAATTAAATACACAAAAAACAAACAAAATAAAAATCAATAAAAGGTAAAATCACGAAGTAAAATGTAAAAATATGAGTTTAAGAAACAGTACGTCAAAATGACAAACAAGGAAGAATATCCAATTAAGCATTTTGTCGTATCCATGGAATCCATGACATTTTTATCGCAACGCCAACTAAGATTAGACGGTGCACAGGCCATAAACCTTCCATCTTACAATTTAGCGGAAATAATAAAAAATCCAGCGAAAATCGGCATTTCTATGTATTTTTCATTTGCTGTTACGCCCCCTAGCGGTCATCTTAGAAACTCAAAAATTTTTTCCAGCATTTATTTGGCCACTATAGTTAAAAAAAATTTTACAGCAAGTTTCTAAAATCAGTAGTTTCCGAGATACAGTACATTGCACGCTTATTTGGCCACCCGGTATAATTATGAAATTATTATAAAACGCTACTGGTACTTGCTTTCCAGGTATAATAATGCTACAATTTCGTTATAATAATCATTCAGTTCTAAAAAATCGAATATATTCAAAAAACACTTTACAATATTGTTGAAAAGTAGCGCTATACATTTGTACCGCTAATTTCTTTGGAAGTGAGGTTAGGATGGAATTTAAAAAACCGTTTCGGTAAAATACTCTAATTTATGTAAATCAACTAACGGGATTGAAAATTTTTACGTTTTATTATACTTTCTTTAGTTTTCAATGTTCAATGCATAAAAATGTGCAAAATCATGAAATTTTAATAATTAAATCAACTGTAAGCTTTTTTAGACCCCTGTATAATATTATTGTATTTTTTCCTAATAGCAGTGTCATAAATAATGAAAACAATACCACAGTGAGTTTGATTTGAGTTATCACTAGTGAGTTGGGATTTTGTTTGTGAACCCATGTACAAATTTTTGAAAATCCCCTGTATATTCCGAAAAAATGGCAATTTCAAAAAACGGGAGAAATTGTTTTTTTGTATCTAATCATAGATTATTTTGGTGTATATGACAATAAATAAAATATTGTTTTGTAAAAAATATCGTTAAATAAAATTTGGAAAAAAATGCAGAGTTTTAGTTTACACCCTGTACAAACCTTTTCCCATCATATCTGGCGATCCACCAGTCGAGTTTGTAATCTACACACCTTGAGTAAGCTGACGTCGAAAACCGCATTTCAATTTAGCTTACCGTTTTTGAAATATCGAACGTTAAAAATACCCCAAAAAATTACGTTATGCAGTTCGAGTGTCCAGCAGGTTAGTTGTATTTTGAAATTTGATTCACGAAATCTTTTAAACACTGACTTAACATATTTTTCGTTTCGAATGCCCTTGAGTATATTACCCATCGCTCTTTGAAACGTTGTTGGATCATCTTTTAGCCCGAATGGTATGCGAGTGTGCTCAAAATAAACATTCTCGGAGTTAAAAGTGGCTTTTGGAATATCATTCTCGTCCATTTCTATCTGGTTAAAACAACAGGTAAGGTCTAACGTCATAAAATATTGACATTTCCCAGTTTGTCGAGCAAATCTGTAATATTTGGGGATATGTATCATCAAGAATCTTTTCATTCAGCCTCCGGAAGTCGACTACAACCCGCCATTTTTGTTTGCAAGAAAAGTCAGCCTTTTTCCTTCATGCATATGAGTGAAGACCAAGGTGATCTGCTTGGGCGTATGTTATTCGAGCATTTTTTTCTTTATGTTCCTACTTATTTTTTATGAATAAAAGGATATCTGTATGTTTTTGTATACACAGACTGTTCGTCTGTTGTCCTTATCGAATGATTGATTGTGCTAATGAAGGTTAAAGCCATATTTTCCTAATAGAAAATATTAGATTGTTACCTACATAATTTTAAAATTTTATAAAATAGTCTGTACCGAGTTTAGATAGGTCAAAATTGTTTAGATTTGAAATATCTTCAAAGTTATTAAAATCAATACGTTATGGTCAAATTTTTCTACGGAAAATGTTTTCGACATATCCAGAGTCACTGGTTAACAGAGTGGTCAATGCATAACCATTTTTTGCAATAGTTAAATAATTTGCAATTTCGCAATTTTCTTAGCTTTTGATATGGGAATATTATTTCACCATTTAAAATGTCGGTTTTAATTTTCACAGCTTGCTCGGCACGTGAGGTAACAGATATATTATTTATTTGTGCTTGAGTGTTGTGGAATTGTAATTTAATCTTATTACACGGAGTTACAAGGAATCCGATGTCCTGAATTTATGTTAGCTTGTAATTCCTTAAGATTATTAAGACCTAGTCAACAACACCGAAATAACAAGGACCGGCACTAGCTTGTAACGTCATCATAAGTAGGTAACGTATTGAGCTTGTCTAGACTTTCAGCACATGCCAGCCGCGTATTTTGCCACACGTTTCCTGCCGTTTTGGCATTAAAAAAGAGGTATACTTCTAAAACCTTTGAAGGGCTTTTGGTTTAAAAAGGGGAGCCAGTCGTGAACTGAGCCTTAAATATTTGTAAGGTTGCGGATTTATTGTTTCAAGAATTGAAGCTAAGCAGATATAAAACTTAAAGCACATTTATTTTTAAAATTGTCTTTCTCGAGGTCTTCGCTCTCATCTGACATGTTCGACACTAAACAATCTAATAAGTTCGAAATATGGTTCAAAATACTTTTATTTTCTTCGCTTTTTCCAGATTCAGAGTTTCCAAATTAGTGTCTATTTTAAAAAACAAATCTTTCAATTTATTCATGTTATTCGAGATAAAAGGTGTCTTTAAAACAGGTCTTCGATTAGATGTAATGTCATTTTGCAGCATTTGTATTTCGCAGTCATACAAAAATATCTTTACCTTTAAATCAGAATATATAACTACAGAATATGTAATTACAGGTTCTTGTCTAGCATTATTTCTGGGAAATTTTACAGTTGTGAATAAATAGGAAGGACAGTTTGGGAATTGTGTAGATATGGCATCTTATTTCAATCAGGGATTTTTTAGACTAAAACCGTTATTGTAGAACAATCTATTATATATTCTTTGGCAAAATGTAACTCACAGACCTTGCTGGATTTGGATGGTGTAAGATTTTCTCTGTGAATAGCCGCTCCCATTTATTAGACATAACTGTATCCTTAGGAAAACGAAACGTGTACACTTTCGGTTCATTTTATAATTACTCCGACATCCCGACACACAACAGGAATACGGCATTGTCACTATATTATCCGTGAAAAACCTCTTTTTCGATAAAAAACATTAAAAATCTTTAAACGTCATGTCATCCGTAAAGTGCGACTAATAACCTCACTATGCTTACGTCGTCCAGCTCTGACGTCACAATACCCGGTCCTTGTTATTTCGGTATCATTACGAAATTTAAATAAATAAAATTTGAGATATTTATTTTTAGGTAAATTAAATATAGAAGATACTGGGATTTTAACACTATATTTATGCGCCGATTGTTGAAATACAGTTAAAACAATAAATGGGACATGCGTTATATTCTTACTATAAAACTGTTTTTGGATCGATAAATGATTTTGGAACCGCAGTTAATTAAAAATTTTAAATTGTGTTCTAGAAATATAATGTACGACAGTTGCGCGCAGAATTCGTATCGTTAAAGGATATTATTCGTAATGTTATGTTTCTGGGTTTTCCAACGTGTCGTCTTGAAAATTTGCGGCACTGCCGGAAGCGTAATTTCTTAGTTCAAATAAGTCCTTATACTGGCCTTAACATTGTTCGTCATATGAATGGATGTCATTGTCTTGTTGTGCATCAGAATAGCCGTAATCACTTCAAAAACAGCATAATATTGATGGGTATTTTGGTCTATAGTACGTCTATAGTCTATTTACGGTTTAAATACCTGCGAATTTTCGGTTTTATTGGGATAGGTCCTGTTGGGAATGTTGGTTTTGTTTTAAATAGGTTGTATGGTGTATGTGTGTTGAACGTATTTACCGGTTGATTGAAAAATTGATTAGAATTTTTGGTCTAAAGTGTGGCATAGGTTAAATTAGTCGGTTTTGATATATTTTAAAAGTAATAGATGTTATATTCGTCAGTACCAAATTGCAATGCCTTAAGAAGGTCTTTAGCATGCATGCAACGTATCGTTGTACCGAATGGCTCTTTAGGCCCAGATACAAATATTTTTAATGCTTATTTTTCATAAAGGTCTATTTTAAGTTCTTTTGCAACTTGTTCTGTCCCCTGTAGGTCTATATATAGCAGCAAAGTAAATTTAAAATATGTAAAATTTGGTCGTAAAATTGGCTTTGCTTTTCATTATTTTGCTTTTTTAACATGACTAAATCTCTATTAAGACATGATTCGACACGTTGATCCGCAAAATGTCTCCTTAAAGGTGTTTTTAATTCGTTCCAAGGCGAAACATTTTGAGTGCTCAAAATTAATTTCGCCTTGCCCGAAAGTTTAAATAATACTATTTTTCAAGTAAATATTCTGAAAGTTGTTGGATTAAGTTGCTTTATAAAATGCATGAATAATACTTTGGCATACCGATAAATATCTATTTAAGTCATTGGGATTACCGTCAAACTGAGGTATGCAATTTAGATATTCAGGTTTAAATTGGGCCATTGCTAAGTTACTACTATTAGAGAAATTTGAGGTACTAATATTTTTTTGAGGTACTAATATTTTTATTTTCTATTTCTGCGGTACTATTTAAAACTGAATTTACTAAACTAATTACTTCAGTTGATTGAGAAGCAGAGTCAGCTGAAGGTTCTATTTGCAAATTGATTTTAGCTAATTTGTCAATAATGTCGTTTTCGTCAGCAATACATATCAGTTGCACTTACATACACAAAGCCACAATCTTGAATATCTTCTATAAAGTCAACCTTCTTGGTTGGCGATTTTTGTCCCCCCAAAACGAACCGCCCTTTCAAAAATTGGGCAAAGTGGATTCAATCTCCCTTTACCCCAAGGTAGCAAGTTCATGATGAACAAGGGGTTTCAATTTTTAGAAATGCGCTCTGATATCTTACAGCGAACACTAACGTTGGTTCTTTTTCGGTTAATTCGATCAGCCGATAATCAAGCCCCAAAAACTGCACGACTGTGTCAGTTAAATTATCAACTTTAGATAACCACTGTTTAAAAAAACTTTTATTTTCAAATTTACCAATTAAACACGTCACACATTAATTACACTAAACAAACACAATACGCTTTACATGGCTCGATGGATACATTATCAACAGTCGGTTGAAAACTCTCGAACATGGAAAATATTTAAGAAAACTTTAAAAAAGTGTCCAAAGTATAAAAACCAATAATAGGTCATTTTTAAATTCAAAATTTTGTAATCTAAAACTCGTCTAAAGATCTTAGTTAGTGTATAATATTAGTCTGTTTACTTAAAATATCAGCACAGATCAACACAAGTTTGGAAAACAATTTATTCACTGGCAAGCGTTTAGAAAAACTTCCCAATTAATATTTTTTGAAGTTCAAATTATGTAGATATGTGAATGTACAAATATCTGGTCATAAAGTTAATATAGTGATAACAGTTTTTAAATGATATTTGAAAACACCACAATGTTTATTGAAAATATATTTCTTATTATAATTTTAGTATTTATTTAGTAATATATTTAGAGTAAAGTACATATTCTATTAAGTTTTCAGTTTAATTCCCTATAGCTAATGACTACTCTTAAGTAAGCTTAATGCTCTAAAGGTTTAAGGGCTTTTTTGAAACTGTCTATCAAAACTAATTGCTTCCTTACCTGGATGGATTACATGCTAAATTAATTAAAAAGAAAAGTTATGAGTTTATGATCGATCAAACGTTCTTGTACATAGATTGAGGACTGAAGTAGAAATAAAATTTGGTATTGAATATCGATGGACAAATTTAACTTTTAATCCCGAAAACAATCCAAAGAAAAGGAATGAATTATAGATATATTTACTAAATAGTTATTAAGCGCTAAGTAATGGACAGGTGTTTCAGCAAGTGGTCAATAAATTAAAGGATTTTTGGAAAAAAATGAAGAACAATTTAAAAAGGGGATGATAGTCTGGGGTTCTCCCAGAAAAGTTTCTCTTAATACTGAAAGAACAGAATTGCAGAGTTTGTGTGAAATTGTTTGAATCCTTTATTTATATTATTTACAAAGAAGCTGATAACTTAGTTTCTTATTATTGAAATAAAAAATAAGTGCGTCACTAGTTCGTAGCCATCCGAAAATTTCTATATTATTATCTTCTTTTGTTATAATAATATAATTGAAAATTATAATATATTATTCGACATACAAATTAATTTATTTATAGAACGGGTTCACACGGGACACAATAGCACAAAACTTCAGACTTATTTTTTTATGATTGTAAAAAACTGAAATAGTAATAGCATTTTAAATAATTATAAATCTAAAAAAATAAAAGGAATTCAAAAGGAAAATCTTAACATGGGTTATGAGATGCGAATCCTGAAATTGCATTTCTTTTGGCAGTAATAGTTTATTAATGATACTAGTTTGATATGAACACTGAACATATGAAACTCGTGTGACCTTTAAACATGTTATGTCGTTTAGTCACACAAGTTTGAGAGTCCTAAATGGTGTTTATAATGACACCATCATACATTAAAATGCTTTACTTTATTAAAAGAAATGCAAGTTCTAAATTCGTAAAATCAGTATAATTCTTATACATAATATCTTACACGCACACACACACAGATATCTACCAGAACTGGTTGGTTTTACATACCAGTCTGGTATAATCTGGTTGTTGTCATTCTTAATTAGTTTACACCCTAAAAAAATCAAAACTAACCTATTGTTAGCTTTAAAAACACGCATTGAAAGAATCTCCCACCCCCCATCTAGCACTAAAGTAGCTATAACTGTTTCCACTACCCTATAAGAGTTTTTACGCAGTTATTACTAATAGTCTTACTATATATCAATAAGCCCTTTATTAAGTATTATTTATGTATTTGTTACTGCGAGTAATACTTCATAGTAATTTTCGTGACATAATAGTAATTATTTAAAGTTACTGTTTCTTATCTGTTTACTAAATTACAATTTTTAAGTATCAGTACCTTCCTGAACCTTGCAGAGACTACTCCATTACGTTCAAATGTTCTCCTATAACGTATTACTATCAAGTAAAACGAATCGCTGCAGAGTAGAAAAGGTTGTCGTCTAATGTTGCTTTAAACTGGCTATTACCAGTCGTCATTCTTCTGTTGCAACTTTCAAGTAGGAATTACAGTATTATTTACTACAAGTTAGTTATTATCTCTTGTACTTGAGGTTCCGGAGATAGGGGTCGCTGCTACGAGATTCGGTCTACACTCACTTTATAAGGACAGTGGCGACAATAAGAGTTTAAATTATAAATTGCAAAGCATCACATTACGAGCAATTTTAGGTATGTAAAAATGGTAAGAGTCATTTAATTTTAGAAAAGCAAACTTCCCAATGCTATATGAATCAATCCTTAAAGCTGACTTCTCAGAGGTTTATAACTCGGAGTCTGTTGACGGAGCCTGTAATAAATTGTAGAATGATATATTTACTCTAGCTGTACCCTATAAAAAAGACAGAGTAAGGAGGTATCCTCAGTGGTACACACCTAAAATAATTGTATTGATCAAAAGAAAATAGCTAGCTTATAAAAATTATAAGAAAGATAATGGCTACTTCTATGCTATATTTAAAAATTCAAGGACTACTCTCGAAGCTAAAATCAAACTGGCATATAGCAACTATGTTCAAAAAATTGATAGCAATATTCAGCATGATAGTTCTCAATTTTGGTTCTTTATACAATCCAAAAAAAGGTCATTCTAGAATACCTGGCGTGTTAAGAGATGATAACAACGAGTTTTCTTCACCAGCTGATATTGTCCAGACATTTGCTAATTTTTTTCAAGGTGTGTACGTGGCTCAAAGTAATGATAATATTGAAGTGAATCCTGAGCATATTACTGAGTGTGATGTTAGTATCAACTTAATTCAGGAGTCAGACATCATCTTAGCATCTAAAAAACTAAAAAATAAATTAACGTCAGGTGTTGATTCGATTCCTAGCTTCGTTGTCAAAGATTGCATATATATAAGCGTATGGGGGCAATCGTAGACACTTTTTCTCAGTAAAGAAGTGCGCTAACTTAAAGGTAAAAGTCCAATAGAACGCCATTGTTTACTTTCATCTCCCCTATAAATATTTAGCTACGACCTTTATTTTTGTGAGTATAAAGATTAAAAATGCACACAAATTTAACATCACGTTAAAGAAAGAATCACTCTTTATTATAAGATATATAATGATAATTACTATTTAAACCAAAGTCCAAAATTACATTTTTGAGACTTAATTGGCCAATATATTTGGTTTTTTACGACTATCATCAGCATATTCACCAGAGAAATTACCTGCATTTTAATTTTAAGTCCTTAGCATAGCTAGAAAACTAAGTGAAACGCATATATTTTACCTAAAGAACTAATATCGTATCCTATTCGCTCTTCACCATATTCCCTATTTGAGTGTTTGTAGTCGCCATAAATGTTTTGTTTCTATTAAAAAGAACCATACATATTTTTAAAATGGATTAAATAAAGAGAGAGATAAGGAAGTAACAAATAGGGTGACTGATTACTATTCGGCTACTTAAATGGAACTACACAATTCCGTACTATCTACTTAATAGTCAAAGTCCCAGTTACATGTTATGCACGAAACAGTTACCCTTAAATTGTTCCCCATTTTGGTGATAACTACGTAGTCTCAGCTTAAACAGAACGTGGCGATACCAAGTTCCGGTTACTTCAACGAAAATACTTGTGGTAACAACTGATGCTACTTGGGTCCAGTCTACGACACTACAACTTAAAAAACTGTATGATATTCTCTTACCCCCATTAATATTACACCTGACATCAATGCATTTAACTCTCAGAACCGACTTAGTTACTATTTTTCGTTAACTTACATAAAACAAATTTCAACTAAAATACCCAAGTTGTTTAAATTCGATCCATCAATTAATATTGCCTTTAAACATAATAAAATAGTAGGCAACACGTTCACTAAATTAAAAGATAGGGATGAAATACTAAAGTAATCAAATATTGTATATAGTATTCCTCGTTCTGAATGTGAAAGCGTATATATAGGCTAAGCATCCAGGGTTTTAAAAGATAGAATAACTTTACATAAAAGCTTTTTATCAATTGTAGGTTAAAGAAAAATACTTGTGCCCTCTCAGGACACACAAACCAATCAGGGCACTTATTTAATTATAATGAAACAAAAATATTATCAAAGGAAATCATTTATAATAAGAAACTGTTTCTAGAGATGGTGGAAATATATTTAAAGCCTAATTCTCTGAATAAAAGAACTGACATAGACGATCTTAGTATTATTTACTCAAATTTATTCAACTTGAACACTTAATAGTTTAAATAATATAGACATATCCTTATAAACTTAATATTCACGTTTTCAGATCCATATACTAATATATAGTTAGTTTCATCAATACAATAATTTCCGTTGGCATAAAACCTATTTTTCAAATAAATTTATACATATAAAATTACACATATCTCAAGAACTGTCTAATTTTAATTACTCTAGCCCTATACACAGTTAATAATAGCACAACAATACATTTCGATGGGTTTAGAAAGATTGTCAATATAGATCATTATAAGGCCAAAATAATCCGAGAAGCCATAGAAATTGAAAAACAAGTCGATTTAAATAAAAAGGACGAATCATTAACACTCTCAACGGTATGGAAGACAATCGACAAACTTAAATTACAAAAAATCAAGCGCAATTAGCGTAACAACAACAAAAACCTCCGAAAACACAAATAACGACCAACGATCACTCAGATATAACCTTCGGCACCGGGTGGAGGTATAAAGGAAGCATCGCAGTCACTAACACTTCAGTCTCTACCAGACGCGAGACCGAAAGTTTCAAAGGTGCCAAAGATCATTTTGGCGAAACTAAAACTTCAAAATTTGAGAAACTGATTTTTTACGGCTACAAATATTTTATTTGGCCTCTATATTGTTCCGCCATTTTGAATTCGAACCACAATTTTAGTAGCTTATCTCTATACCACAATTGGTTATAGCACACAATTTGAAATCAGTCCATTAAGTAGTTTTTTCAGGCGGAATTTTTAAATATTTTATTAAGCCGCCATTTTGTTCCGCCATCTTGTATTCATACAAGAAATTTACCGGTTGATTTCTACATAATACTTGATTTTTGTACAAAGTTTGAGATAAGTTGGATCACTGGTTTTTTAATAATTTTTTTAACATTTTACTAGGACGCCATTCTGTTTCCATATTGGATTTTTACCAAAATATTACCAGGTCATCCATATATGACTCTTAATTTTTGACTAAAATTTGAGGTTGATCTAATGAGTAGTTTTTAAGCTATGCCGTGAACTAGCATACAGACAGACACACCGACGGAATTGATAAAACTTATTTTTTTGACATCTAGGAGCGGTAAAACCTGAAAATATGTAAAACCTGAGAGATTGGTTTTTTCACGGTTACAAATATTTTATTTGGCATCATTTTTTTCCGCCATCTTGAATTCGAACCGCAGTTTTACTCGTTCATCTTTATACCACAATTAGTTATGGCACACAATTTGAAATCAGTCCGTTAAGTTGTTTTTCAAGCTGAATTTTTAAATATTTTATTAAACCGCCAATTCGTTCTGCCATCTTGGATTCGTACTAAAACTTTACCAGTTGATTTCTACATAATACTACTTGATTTTTGTACAAAATTTGAGATAAGTTGGATAAGTGTTTTTTTAGTAATAATTTTTTTAACAGTTCACCAGGCCGCCATAAAACATATTTTTTGGCATCTAGAGGCGCTAAAACCTGAAAATATCTAAAACCTGAGAAATTAATTTTTTTCACGATTACAAATATTTTATTTGGTTGGCTACTATTGGGTAAGTAGTTTTTTCGAACTAATTTTTTTAACATTTCACTACGCCGCCATTTTGTTTTGCCATTTTTTATTTTCTATCTATCTTCTGTTGAAGCAGCAATCAGAAGATTACCAGTGGAACAAGCCGATGAAGTCAGATATGAGACAGCGAAGATCATTAAAAAGTCAAAACCACCGGGGTCGAACCTCTCCACAGCAGAAAAAACAGCAATGAAGACCTTAAACGAAGACGCAAACATTCTGGTACTTCCAGCAGATAAAGGCAACGCCACAGTCGTCATGGACAGAACATAATATGTGAAAAAGGTTACTCAACTTTTGGACAACAACAACTATAAGGCTATGCAGGCAGACCCCACAAGTAGAATAGAAAGGCGCATTATCAATTTGATCAACATATCCAGTCTACCACCAGCGGAGAAAAAATCATCAAAACCAAGCAGCTCCAAGATTTCCAGGTTCTACGTTCTTCCGAAGATACACAAAGACAACGTACCACTTCGACCGATCGTCAGTGCAATAGACTCGCCCACATACAAACTAGGTAAATATCTTTCAAATTTTCTTAATCCATTTACTGAAGAAACAGAACACAAATGTTCCTGTCAACGACTTAATTTCCATTATATCAGACATACTGGATAATAATAATCTTGATATGAACTTAATAGACCTAATGGAAGCTTGTCTTACATCAACTTATTTCAGTTTTCAAGGAACTTTTTATGAACAAACTTCAGGGGCAGCTATGGGATCTCCTCTATCACCTGTGGTAGCGAATATTTTTATGGAAGCTTTTGAGGATATTGCTCTAACATCCGCTCCACTAAAACCGAAGCACTGGTTTAGATATGTAGATGATACTTTTGTTGTTTGTCCTCATGGACAGGATAATCTCCTCATATTTCTGGACCACCTTAATCAGCAACATCATAATATCAAGTTCACGATAGAAATTGAATCTAATGGAACAATTTCCTTTCTAGATGTATGTGTTCAAAGGAAGGAAAATGGTACATTAGGACATTCTCTGTATAGAAAACCGACGAATACAAATAGATACTTAAATGCAAATTCTCATCACCATCCGGCACAAAAGGAATCGGTTATTAATTCACTAGTATTCAGAGCTATTTCGATTTCTGATCAAGATTCTTTAACATCGGAAACATCGAAACTGATCGAAACTCTCAGAGAGAATAATAAAGAGCCACCATTAGGTAGTGTTGTTCTTCCCTACATACATGGCACTACAGACAAAATAGGACGATTACTTCGGCGGTCTAACATACGTACAATCTTCAATACACATAAGAAGATTGGACAATGCTTGCGATCCCCGAAAGATCTTGTACCTTTCTAAACAGAAGGAGTATATAAAATTCCTTGCTTCTGTGCAGAAGTGTATGTGGGAGAAACAGGACGCTCAATATCAACTAGACTTAAGGAACATGAACGATGTATTAAAAAGAAACAAATTGTTCAATCTGCTATAGCTGAACACCAGCATAACACTGGCCATTTCATAAATGTAAAGGAAACCAAGGTTCTAGCATCGGTTCCAGGTTTTTATAAACAAAAAGTTAGAGAATCTATTGAAATATCTAAACATACAAAAAACACGGGTTACAGTCTACATCACACGTGGAAACCGATCTTAACATAGGGTCACGGTTCGGCGAGCACAAGTCGGGTATAAAAGCCCGCCTTAATCTTTTCGAGCTCATTCAGTGTTCAGATCTCGTGGAGTAAAGATCTCTGAAGATGCAATCGAAGGCGAAACGTCGGCCATTTTCCAGTAATTCCAATTTGACACGGTCTAATCCCAAGAACCATGATTTCTTAATTGACCAAAGCCGTGAAAGCCTCCGTTCTATGTATGTTACAAGGTCATCCCGATATGATCCTTAATTTTTGACTAAAATTTGAAGTCGATCGGTTAAGTAGTTTTTTAGCTATGCCGCGAACAGACAGACCGACGCAATTGAGAAAAATATGTTTATCTAGGGACCCTGAAACGTAAAGATCAGAAAAAATCTCGAAGGGTAATTTTTTCACAATATTCCCTTTTACAAAGTAAGGAAAAACATTGAATAGAATAAAAAGAAATTTTTATTCTACGGCATTGACTCGAGATCTCTGAACAAGTGCAGACGACGCAAATATTTTAAATATGTCTTTTTTTGTGCATTTTTTGATAAATCAACGACTGTGTGGCGAAGGTCCACTCTTTGTACGGGGACTTGTCAACTGAATAAAAATAAATTTATTTGATATAAGTGGTGTAGTAAATTGAGCGTACCCCAAATTTTCAATTGACTTTAGATACACTTTACCATTCGAAACTAATGTAATTAGAACAATGCAAGTCCTACAGAACCACTTTTGTGAACATTCCACATTGTGTTACACCTTCAAACAAACATATGTAGAAATTTGTTAAGAAACCATTTAGGTTTGGATCTATTTAATAAAATGTTGTACAGTTTACTGAAATTTACTATTATATCATCCGGATCGCTTTTTTTAATATTATTATAGTTTTCATTTTTGTGTATGATGTGAGTGAACATTAATATAACTACCTGAATAGATAGGTTTAGTATACCAATTGGCTTTAATTAAGTTGTTTGCAGTTCTTATTAATTTTGCGTCTAAGAAGGAGACACAATGATCTGTTTCTTGTTTTATTGTGAACTGAATATTGCTGTTACAGTTATTAAAGATCCTTAGCATCTGGTCCACGCCATTGGATGGTACAGAAGTGATAATATCGTCCACAAATGTTTTCGAAAATTGCAGTTGGTATCTTAGTTTTGGTATGCATTCGTTGAGCAAGTCATCTATTATATATTGAGAAGCTATAGGTGATATTACAGCTTCCATTGAAGTACTAAGAATTCTTTGTAATAAATACCATTAAATTTGCAATAAGTTGTTTCAAAAACAAACTGTACTATCTTTCGAAATTTTTTTGGAGTTCGGTTCTTATGATCTAATCATACTATTTTAGTTTGTCATTAGTTTTTATCCGATATAAAAGTTTTTATTGTGATCCAAATCATATTTAATATCCTAAGCCTTATTAACAAATAATTTGAATTTATGACTATAAATATACCTAATACAATATCCTGAAGGCAAAATTTATCATTGGAGGTAGCTGTCTAAATGTATAATATATGATCGGTAATATATGTCAGCTGCATGCTCTCTGCATGACTTCCGGAGTATTAAATAGCTCATATAACAGCGAACACGTCGTGTATTTAAAGGTATTGGCTTAGGTTGTGTGACAATATAAAATACTTTCAGTAAAAGTTCTTTAATATACAAATAGGTAAACTAAGTACTTATGGAAGATATTATTAGAAAATTTAATTATTCTTTGTTCCCAATAAAACTGCATTGACAGTTAAGCCCGCTACTCACTATCCGTACGTACATTGGTTGATTCGTCAGAATAGTATGCTTTGACTTCGTCGAACCACGCGTCCGAATCAAATATTTTGTTTTTTTTTTGTACTGTCAACATGTCAGTAGCAAGGTGACGTTATATTCACATGATTTTCGATAATCGTTACGTCGAAATCACCATAAATATGATCTGACAGCGACGTTATATTAACGGCCCGAAGTCACCTCATTATAAGGTCAGTTTTCTGACTTGATATTACCGTAAAATTCATGTCGCAAAATAATACTTATATCGTCAATATAACGTCAGTAAGCTAGCGTTTACATGATTTCACCTATCGTCTGCGTATTCGTGGTAATGTTTAAAACACGAGTATGAAATGCGCTCATGCTGCAATTCATACAACCGCCTTGCTTTAACACATTTTCATTTAGTTTCAGATTTTTTTTTACGAACTGGCAAATTTGCCAAAGTTTAGCTAACACGATTTAAAGGTTAATTTTGTTTATTTTCCAGACGCATTTCAAAAAAAAGGTAAGAAAAAAGTATGTGGAAAGTATAACTATTTAGAAGATCACAGAGAAATTTTATATATTACTAAAAGCATAAAAATAAGGCACCTTCTTTGGTATACATTTTATGACTTTGCATAGCAGTTCTCAAAAAGCTTAATCAACTGATTTCTATATAGTGATTAAATAGTGTTTAACTTATACTTGAAATTAGGTGATGCTCAGAGGGAGTATATTAAAGTAAGTCCTAAAAAACTCTTTATTAAAGTACTAACAAGTAATATGTCAGGTAGTCCCTGTGGACTCTGGGTGCATGTATTAGTCGTATGCGTGATCTTAGGTGTCTAGTCCTACACACTTATTTTCGATCCTATTTAACTATTATCAAAACCTTGACGGCTATTTTTGATAACAAACTGTTTTTGAGAGTTGTCCGATACATCCGGTTACAAAAGTAGATACAAAATTGAAAATAAAAAGATCAAAAAGCTCTACTCATTCCGGTAATGAGTATAGAAAATTAAATACTACAGTTCAAAAATTGACTAAATCATTAACGAAAATGAGAATTTTCGATAACGCCTTCGAAAGAACTTATTGAAATTTACACATATTAATCAAATAAAAACAGTTCAAAGCACAATAAATAATCATCATATTGTTAAAATACAACGCCGTTATCAAATATATGTAAAATATGATACTAGGATATTACTAATTGCAAAACTTCGATTTTTGTTTAGAAAAATATTAATAACCAAACACTTACAGTATAAAACTTAGATGGTCGCCACTTCACAGAAAGCGCCTGGGCAGGATACCTCAAGGCACGTTTATATTTTTTTCAACTTTTCATTAACTCAAGCAAATTCTCATTGAAAAACACAGTTTTCTTCTCACAAGAGAGTTCTCTCAACCCAATGAAAATTTACATAAACTTAAACTCGTAAGTTTAAAATACAAATCTTGAAAACAAGTCTATAACGCGTAAATGCACAAACATAAATCGAACCTATAAATATATCAGAGAAATATTTGCTTTAAACAATCCAAACCTCAGCCGTGACATCTATCACAACTGACATGTCAAATATCTCTGTAAATTGTAATATCATCCTATATACGCCAATCATTTCGCGTCGTATATGAATCGGTACCTATCGATTTTTAACCGATATATGCACTTTATTTTTAAAATCGAATTTTCACCCACTTGCTGAGTAGTTAGAGGGAAATGTTATTACAGCTTTTTTGTAGCCAAGTAAATGTTCCATCCACGGGTCTGGAAATAATTTCTAAGCGACAAAATGAGGTTAAATTGCAATTTAAATTACCAATTTTAAAAAATTGCAGTAATTTAACCGTTAAAGTTTTAAACTCGAAATTTGGTCACCATCAACCTAAAAATATCTTGTTTTGTAAAAAACTATCCTACGGGCTCAGATATATTAGTTTCCTTGTAATACAGGATAATGTTAAAAAATGTACCCAATCTTGGGAACTTTTGTGCAAACTTCACCTCGTTTGTGCAACCCCTGTATATAATCCAGGACCCTTCCTAAAAAGTCTATTATGTATAGTTTTTAAGCACTTTCCGGTGCTGTAATTAGTTTTCTGACCAGATGCTTTTTTTATAAAAAAGAAAGTTACTAAAAAAAGAAATCTTTATAGTATGGTAAAGTATCACCCTGTATAGCGGATTGTTATTATCAGTATATTGCAATTGTTTAATATGTATGTGCAAAATAAGCAGTCCGATAGACAAAGATATTATAACTAGCTATAGACTAGAGTGATAGTAAGGGCAAGGGCGGACCTTGTTGGTCCGGCCCTTGGGCTGTACTGTTGTAGTTATAGTAATAATCAATAGAAGGTGTTCTTAGTACAGCGTCTTTCTTTACGCATCAACCTGGACAGAAGAGTTTGATGAACAACCCTAATAGATAGTTTTTTTTTAGGGTTTTATTTTAGGTTCAAGAGAGAAGAAAATTTAAATACGGAAATGTAAATTTGGAAATTGATGGACATTTTGGTGTAAAGGACTTAAGTTGATGTATATAATAAATATGTAACATACCAAATTCAAGGAACTTAAATTGTCAAACTCGAGTGTAGGCTTAAGGTACTAGAATTATTATTAGACAATAGGTCATTTCATTAATGAAGGGTGTGTTTTATCAAAAAAAAAAAATATATATATATATATATATATATATATATATATATATATATATATATATATATATATATATATATATATATATATATATATTGTTAATAAGTTATTACATAAGTATCGCCAAAAAAGATAAATGTATACTAAGGCATAAAAAAATAAATTTAATTTTGGACCTAGAACCAAGGGCGAGTTTGAAATTATTCTATTTATCTCTTATTTATCTAATAATAAAATTTGAAATCAAGGCCATATTAATAAAATATAATGAATAAAAAACTTATAGTGGACACCAGATGTTGATTAACTTAGATATTTATCCTAAAGTTTGTAGAGTCATTCGAGGACGGCTTGTGCAGAGAGTTGCTATTTTATTAATTTTAATATATAATATTAGTTAATATATTTAATAATATTTTATTTAAAGCCCAAGAGAATGGTATTTTTAAGTATCAGTTATATCAATTACAATTAATAAGCAAACAGTATTTAAAGTTGAATAAGTAAGTAAATTCGTACTACCTTTCTTATTATTTGTTATCAGAACATATGGGAGATTATTAGGTGATTTTATTAAAATGTAGCATAAGCCATAATCTTTGCTTCATTAACTATGGAAGTCGTCAGTTCAAGTCACATGTATTTGGTATTATCTGCCAAAATTGAAGTTTATTTATAAAAATTGCACAAAAAGGCTTATTTGCTAAAATATCAAGTTTATTAAAGACAGTTGTTTGTTAGGCTTAAAGATGCATGCCGAATTTTGGCCGGAAATTTCAAAAAAAAAAGGAAAAATAAACTACTGACTATTAAAGATATTTTAAATTAGCTAAACGATTTTTTTTTTCTCTTATGCAGTTATTACATTATTGTTTCATTCAAAGCCTATTAACTAAAAATGTAGGTAGGGGACATTCGTTGTATTTTAAAGAAATGTTCAGCTTCAGTGGCATTCGTCGAGCAAAATGGGATATTAAAATATTAATATTTTTGAAAAAAAAGCCTATCTCCTATTTGATATAAAAGTTTACTTACGGTGGTTATTGGGAATTTTGGGTCGAACAGCCCGAAACTGCCAACAAATTGAGCACTGCCTTGCAAACTTATAAATAATATTAGTAGGCCTTTCTCTAAATTCTAAAATTAACTAATATGTTAAACTAGAGTAAGCAAAAAAAAAGAAACCAAACCTGTAGGGCAAATATCGGAAAAAGGAAACTCATAATAAAATACGTAAAAATTATAAATACATTGGCGAAGTAGCGGTTATTAGAAGCATAATATGAAACCTAAGAATGACTTGAAATGCGTGGTTTGATGAGTGGTTGAGTGAACTTTGAAACATGGATAGACTGAACCGGAGTCCTTGTTTCCTTGACTCTTGGTTAAAAATTTTCAAAAGAGTACCTACATAAAGTTATGTAAATTACACAGAAATTTTCTGAAATGATGACTCATTATAATAAAATAAAAATTTTCCTAAACTGCCAGAATAACAATTTGGCAACATAATTAATATAAAATGTAACAACGCTCAGTGTCATAAATTAAAATTGTATTGTAATTTAGATAACTAAATTTTATTCAAAAACATCACTTGTAGAATAAAGCAATTTGGTTTTATAAATCAAGTATCGACCTCCTTCTATAAGGTATTTTTTTTCGCATATTAATAGCTACTGTGTTGGTTCGTTTTAAGCTATTTTTGATTAATCTACTCCTTAAGAAGGAAATTCTGCTAAAGGCTAATTTAATAATAATAATAATAATAATAATAATAATAGTATGTAATTTAATAATTTTGCATTGCATTATCCACCAACGCAACTTGTGCTCTAAGTCCATTCGACTGTGCTAGTAATCAATTTTATTAGATCCTGCGGTCTTAACCATCGACAGTATAAAGCATTTTTGGATGAACTCTCCAGTGGCGGCTCGTCAGGTTAGGCCTCTGAAGCCGCGCCTCACCCCCAAAATAAAGGAAAAGAGAATTTTTTTATATAACTTTTTATCTATTACCAATTAGAAATATACTTTTTAGCAGTTTTACAACATAATAACATTAAAAAAAAAACAAAATATAATCCCATAATAAATATTTTAGAAAATAAATTCTGACCACATCAAAAAACCGACCGTGCAATCCGTGCAAACCCATTCCTAAAGAAAGTGCTCTCGAATGAGGCGAAATAATTTTAGCTTGGAAAGTTTCGACTTCTGACCTATTTATCAACGGCCGGTGCCGATGCCGGCGAGTCACCTGATTACGACAGAGCGGGATGGCGATTGCCGATGCACGCGTTTTCTATTGCATTCTTGAGGCGATAAATCTGTAGCTTGGATATGCTTTTATTGGTTATTTAAATCACATGACTAGCGAAATATTCCAACGGCTTCTTTTTACGTGGTGCGTGCGGCTGAGCTGAGAAAGAAATAGGAAATAGATTGCGATAATCGCTGATTGAGGGCGTTCTGTCTTTTAAGGTGAATAAATACGCGTGAGTAAGTTTTTGTTTTGATTTGGTAAGTTGGACCGTTCCATTTTTTGTATTTGCTTTTTGCTTTTGAAATGAATCCTATTCACGACATTATTGCTTTATTAATTGAAACGCCTTTTTTAAGAAGAAGCGAAACTGAAAAGAAACAGATATTAGGTAGCCGTCCGACGCCGAAAATTTTAGCAATATTTAACGATAAGAGGCAAGGTAAAAAATATTCAAGAACTTTTCAAATATCTTGGTACGAAACTTATAGGTGGCTATGCTGAAGTATTTATAAAGAAAGCTTATATTGTTGGCCTTGTATTTTATTAGGTTGCGTCAAAAATAATTGGAGTTCAGGAGACGGATATTCGGATTTAAAAAATTTTTCACGAGCAGTAAAATCGCATGAAAGTTCAAGAGAGCATATTAAAAATTCGGTAGCACTTACAAGACTGGAGCAAAATAGGGCGACTATTGCGGATGCACTACAAGAAAATGCAAGTCTTAATAAAATTGTTTATAACGAAAATGTTCGAAAAAACCGTTTATTATTAAATTATTTAATTGATGTTACTATTACTTTGGATAAACAGGACTTGGCATTTCGAGGTCATAATGAAACAACAGATTCTTTTAACCGTGGCAATTTTAAGGAAATATTTGCATGCTTAATAAAAAGAAATGCCGAACTTACTGAACATTGTGCTAAATTTAGTAATATTTTTACGGGACAATCTAAGACTATACAAAATGAACTAATTGGTTGCATACATGACTATATTCAAGAATATATAAAAAAAGAAATCAATGACACCGATTGTTGTTTTTGGCGTAATTGCGGATGATAGTACTGATATAACAGAAAAATCACAGTGTTCGATAACAGTTAGGTATGTGACCAACGGATCTTTAAAAGAAAGATTTTTAGGATTTTTTGACGTTAGCGATAATAGAACAGCAGAGAGCCCTTTTCATTTAATACAAAACAGCTTAGAGCCTTATGACTTTAAAAATAAATTGGTCGCGCAGTGTTACGATGGGGCTAGTGTTGTGGCAGGTGAAATAAATGGGCTTCAAACAAAAGTTAGATCTATTGCTCCTTTAGCTATGTTTACTCATTGTTGCGCCCACAGATTAAATCTAGTTTTACAACAGGGAACAAAACTGATTACCCAAAGTCGTATATTTTTTGCCACTTTATTAGGAATACCAAATTATTTCCACCAATCACCAAAACGGTCTTTTGTGCTTTATCAGATAGTAGGTAAAAGAATTCCGAGAGCTGTATAAACGCGATGGTATACACGGTCTAAAATTTTAAACTTAGTGGCTAATGAATGGGACAATTTAATTATAGTATTTGAAACTATTATTAATGACTTAAGTTCTGGAACAGAATCTATTAATGGTGCAAAAGGATTTCTAAAGCATTTTAATGATTTCGAATTTTGCCTTTTAACGCATATTTATAAACAAATTTTTAGTTGCACTGATGTACTGTTTCAAATATTACAGTTAAAGCATTTAGATATAAATTACTGCGTTTCGCAAATAAACCTTGCCAAGCAACGAATTATTGAATTTAGAAACGAGGACCATTTCAAAGAACTTTTCAATATTGCTAAAAAAGCCACTATTCTGCCAACTAACACACGTCGAGGGCAATGTTCTAGCGACTTTGATATTTTTACTAAATATAAAATATTATATTTCGAAATAATAGATTGTATAATTCTTCAATTAGGGACGCGGTTTGAAAATTTAAATAATTTAAATTTCTTTGCTTTAGTCGATTGCACAAAATATTCGGAATATGTTAAATGCTTTCCAGACGACTTATTAAATAATTTATTAAAAAATTATCCAAACATTTTTGACAGAGATAGATTAAAGAATGAGCTTTCTGTATTGTATAGGGATGAACAATTTTCAAATTTAGATGTCGAAAAAAGTCTAGCTCTGTTATTTAAAGATTTTAAAGCAATTTTTGCGAAAGCATATAAGCTTTTTAATTTAGTTTTAACTATTCCCGCAACAAGTGTATCGGCCGAACGAAATGTTTCATGTCTTAAACGGATCAAAACCTACCTAAGAAACACAATGACACAAGAACGGCTTTCGGGTTTAGCAATGATGTCAATAGAGCAGGAATTACTGTCAGAACTTAGTGAAGACCAAATTATAGATAAATTTGCAACCTTAAAAGACAGACGTATAGATTTAATGTACAAAAAGTAGTTTTTTTATCTTATTTCATACAACTATTTATTTTAAGTTTTAATAAACTAAATTATGTTTTTATTATCGCAATCACCGCTATATTTTAGTGATAGGTGTACATATTTTACTTGTTTTGTTTACTTTTTTTAGAGTTTATTTTTTTAGTTTTTAATGGTTTAGTAGGGCTATTGGCGATGACCTCCCTTAAAAAAAAAAGGTCAACGCGTCGCAGAATAATACCTCATGGGTGACGTGGAAATTTATTCACATTTAAACAAAATTAACCTCATGTAGCCTCACCCTTCAATATACTCACGAGCCGCCACTGGAACTCTCTTCAGAACACGATGATGTGTCATACTATTGCGATGTAAGCTGGCTAAGCAAAGGTAAAATGTTAAAAAGATTTTATGACCTAGCTGAGAAATAGCTGATTTTATGGAAATGAAAGAGAAAGCATTGCCGCAAATTTGTAATCCAACATGGCTTTGTGACTTGGCATTCCTGGTAGATATCACAGGACACTTAGACGACCTGAATTTGAAAAACAGGGTCAATTGGTAAAAAATCAGCTGTACAGTCAAAACTTTCATCTTACAGCTTTTCAAAACAAAATTCGCTTGTGGGAAACACAAATGAGAGGTAAAAACTGTTCTCATTTTTTAACATTACCCAGTCACGAAAACATTGAATACGGTCGCTGTGCTAAAGAACTGAAACTACTGTCAAAGCGTTGATCGGTTTTCGGATTTTAAGAATATGGATATCCCTTTCAATATTTTTGTAAATCCTTGTAAGTGTAATAAAGCGGAAGATTCTCTGCTTCACCTACAAACAGAGCTGATCGAGCTTCAAGAAAACGCATATTTGACGTCTAAATTTGATGATTTGGACTAAGCGAATTTTACAGAACATACGTTTCCAAAGAAAAGTATTCACAGCTGAGAGTTTTCGCACCAAAAATAATTTTAACATTCGGTAGCACGTATAAATGAAAGCAGCTTTTTTTCAATCATAAAAATTAATAAAAATAAGCATCATACTTGGATTACAGATGTTAATTTAGCATATATTACGCCTATGTACTAGTGATATTATCCCAATATTGATCATCTTGTTTCTCAGCTTTAAACTCAAGTCTCTCATTAATTTTCATTTGATTTGTGTCTCTGTTTTTATGAATTTGTTTTTATATTATTTTTGATTATTGTATTATAATTAATAAATAAAAAATGTGTGAATTTTAATCGCTTTTTTATTCACTACTACCTACTTATTTCTTATCTACGGCCCGCAAAGTTTGCCTGAGTTACACAGTTAAATCAATCTCATACAAACTATCCAAAACAAATAGGTTAAACTACAAAAGGATTTCTGCATATAAGCAAAAAAAAAAGGTAACTCTGACGCTGTAGAGTGAATTTCAATCTGAAATACAGGACAGTCTTAAGAGATTTTTCTCAACAAATGGCGGTCTATAAGAGTCGTAATGATCGGCTCTGCACATGGAGGATGACTATGGCATTAAAACGTTGTTTTGTACAGTTTCCCCTGAATTAATAGATGCGCTTCTATTAGTCCAAAATAAGCATTCTGAAGGATCGATTTATCAGTTAGTAGGCGCAAAACTTGGCGAGCATAGAAGACAGATGCAAGTTCAGTTCATACATTTTTGATATGACCCTCCAAATTTTAACTTATCATCAACGTCCTAAGGGATTTATTTTTATTTAAAGATTGTATAATTATGTTATCTAATCTTACATTAAGTATACATTCAAAAATTCAGTTCATTAAAACCCAATTTTGTTCACATTTAAAAATAGTTCGTTTGCGTCACATCATTTTTAAATTTTACTGAGATCCGTATTAACAGTTTTTCTCATGTCATAATACTTTTGCAACATCAATAAAAAGTTTGAACTTTCCCTTGATATCTGGAATACCAGGTCGTTAATATACAGAGTTGTTTAAAAGAAACACATGCAATTCATATCTTCTGTATGAGTAATTTTTTCGTTGTTCGTCTTTTTGTAATATTTTCAATCCCTCCCTGTAACTGAATCCGATACTAGCAATACATTAGAGGTCTGCTCATTTCGTTAACTAAGACGAATCCACATACGTTTTTCATTAAAATTAACTATTAAAGTAGATCCATATGGTGTAATATGAAACGACCTTGGCTACCATCAATTATTAGACCCCATCGACCTATCCCAGTGACAGGGAAAATTTCATTGAATTATCTTGAAAGGATTGATTAAACGATAGTTGTATTTATTATTGCTCCATGCGTTAAGAAGCTACGTTCTAATATCACAAATATTTGCACTGCAAAATGCAAGTAAAAAGGTACCCAAATTCTTGCATTTTTAGGACAATTTTTTTTGCATATTTAGTTGTTTAGTTGGCAAATACCTACAAACACGAAATTATATTTCTTTCAGTTCGATCATTGAATTGTAAGAAAGTGTTAGTATTTTGGAACTTTGACATTTTCGAATTATGCTGCTCTCAGAAAGGCAGCGTATTGAAATTTTGATATTTATTTATTTACTTATTTATGTATTTACAAATACCTGCTTTACAGGACAAAGTCCCAATTACAAAGCAGGGCAAGCACTTATAATTATAATATAATATTATATAACATAATCAAGAAAAACAAAGAAGATGAAAAAACTTAAGTTAAAACTAAAACTAAAAACTACAACATGCGTCTATATGTGGAAATAATGTCAACGCAATAGCGATCGCCGCACATCAGAAGCATTAGCTATGGAAAAAGTGATAGCTCTTGTTATATTTATCACACATTAAATACAGAGGTGAATATTTTAGAGTGTTTGTGCGCGGTTTAGGCAAATAGAATAAATTATGTTGTCGTGAGTTTAAACGAGGTACACAAAAATTCAGTTTTCCTAGTATATATGAACAATCAATTTTATAATTAAGCAATTTAACTAATGTAATTAAACGGTGGTAGTCACGACGATTTTTTAGGGAATCATATTCTAAGTTGTTAAGCAGCTGCTCATGCGGATAGCCCTGGCGGGGATATATACCGTCTTTCAAAAAAGAAGCGTATTTTAAAAATCCACATTGTATTATTTCTAGACTCTCTATGTGTGTATTGTACTCAGGTCCCCAAATTATTGAGCCGTATTCCAGTTTTGAGCGGACGTAAGAATTGTACAATAGCTTTAGTACACTGATGTTTTTAAAGTCCCTCGTGCAGCGTAAAATAAATCCATACATTCTGGAGGCTTCAGCAGTAATAATATTCATGTGAGGGACGAATGAGAGTTTTGAATCAAATAAAACTCCGAGATCGCGAAATGAGTCACACCGAGAAATAGCCTTATCTGCTACGGAATAGTCATATTTACAAATTGACAGTTTATTAGAAAATGATATTACATTGCATTTCCCTATATTAAGCATTAAGTTGTTAGTAAAACACCAATTATTTATAATATCCAGACTCTTTTGTAGCTCAATGCAATCAGCAATCCCACTGATATTGGTATAAATTTTGATATCATCAGCATACATTAAAAATTTTACGTTTAGGTCACAAGCAATATCGTTGATAAAAAGGATAAAAAATAGCGGTCCTAGTACAGACCCTTGGGGTACACCAGAAACTGCAACGTATTTGCTAGAAGTATGTCCATTGAGGGCGACATACTGTTGACGTCCCGATAAGTACGAACTGAAGAGTTTTATTAATCTGTTAGAGAACCCAGTATTTTTAAGTTTAGTAAGTAAAATTTTATGATCAATTCGGTCAAACACTTTTGAAAAATCTAAGTATATTACGTCTGTTTGACTGCCTACATCAATTGATTCGGCTATATCATGCGAAATACAAAGCAAATTGGTAATTGTTGATCTTCCCTTAAAAAATCCATGCTGTTGAGGTAGAATGAGTTCTTTAACTAGAGGAAAAAGAGAATGATGCAGCAAGACTTCAAATACTTTACAAATACTACAGATAATGGACACCGGTCTGTAGTTTAAGATTTCATTTCTGTCACCTTTTTTGTATACTGGACAAACCCCAGAAACTTTCCAAAGCTGTGGTATCGTGTGTTGTTGTAAGCATAAGTTAAAAATAAACAGAAGGGGTTTTAACAAGACTAATTTGCAATCATGAATAAGAAAAGCAGGAATTAAATCTGGTCCAGTTGTGTTTTTCGGGCATATTTTTTTATAACATCCTCTTCAGAGAAATATGGAACGTCAATATTTAGATTGGAAGAAATATTATTCACCTCTACAAAATTTGTATCCAAATAAGAAAACAATTGTTCAAAATAGGAAGCAAAAGAATTAAGAATATCTAAAGGGTCACTTAATTCATTATTATTATAAAACATATTGTTAGGCATTCTATAAATTTCTTTTTTACTTTTTATAAATGACCAAAATTTGTTAGGGTTGCTCTTAATATCTGTCTCGATTCTCTGTATATATAAGATATAATTATCTTTAATATCTGTTTTTATTTTTGTTCTAAGGTTCGTAAACAATTCCAAACAACCATATTTTATGTATTTTTTATGACATTTATCCTTTTTCTTTATATTCTGGATGATTTTAGATGTAAACCATGGTGACTATTTACGTTTAGGCATTTTTTTATACTTCGGAACACAATGTCAGTACCAGGCAATAAGTCACTCCTGTCAAAACTAATTCTACTTGATTTATATGACTGATGAACACAGAGTAAAACACCTCCACCTCTAAATTTGTTAGTCGCAGTGAAATCTCGACCAGCTCGATACACATTATATTGATCACCTATTGCCTCACTACTACAAACAGATGAATTAAGCCAAGTTTCCGTAAGCGCTAATACATCAAAATCACAATAACATGAGCTGTTAAATATTTCGTTTAATTTTGTTAAAAGTCCACGGGTATTTTGGTAGTATACTGAGATGTTTTTATTTTGAATTTGTTTGGTGGCAGAAGCTAACACGTGGGTGGGCGGAGTTAAACTGGCAGTGGGAGTTGTGAGCTGGGGCGAAACTATAACTAATTGCTATTCACCCAGAATATTCGCTTTAAGTTTGGCGCATGCATTTTTGAAGACGGTACATTTATTAATATCCCAGGTCACATGATCATTACTAACAGGGGTGCCAGTACTACCACCATTTAAACTAGTACAATTAGAACAATTTAAAACCTGCACTTGACATTCATTAACAATATGATCATTGCCACACCTAGGACAACGACGTTGATTATTGCATTTTTTTGCTGAATGATTAAAACCATTACAATTAAAACATCTAGTCACCTGAACACCGTCACAAACAACAAACGGGTCGTACCCCACAAAAACATTACCCACCATCATAGCCCTATCATAAGTTACTCTATCTATCTGCAAAACTGCTTGATACATATTAGAATATTTCTTAGTCTTAACAATTTTTATAACCTCACACAAGGAATCTTTAAAAAATATATCCGGGTTTAGTTGCCTTAAAATAGTTGATAAGTCACCATCTTTATAAAATTCCTAACGAAATAAACACTTCTCTATGCAAGCACTTGACTTGCAAATTTTTGTAAATAGGTTCACAGAAATAACTCGAAAATTACAGTAAATACGGGAGCACATCAGCAAGCGTCATACCAAAATATATGAACTTGTAACTTTTTTGATACTGTTGGGTTGTGGAGACAGTGTACGGACTCAGGATAAAGCTTGTGTGTTGTTTAATAAAAAGTATCCCGATAATACAATCACGCGATCAAGAGGTGTGAGTAGGATATTTCACAAATTTGAAGATCTTGGGACAGGTAGGGATTTACCTAAAACAGGCCGGTCACTCGCTTTAACTGAAGACAAAAACTTGATATCTTCCTATCAGTACAAGAAAGTCCACATTCTTCAACTAATACCTTAGCACTAAATAAGGATATCAGTAGAGAGTGATTATTAAAGAGCCAGAAGTATCACCCGTATAAAGTGCATGTGTGAAGAAATGAGGGGGAGATATGATGAAAATAACACATTTTTTTTAATTTTTAATTTTATTTAAATTGAATGATCAATAGACATAATTATCGATTCTGGTCTTACCAAAATCCACAGTGGATACGTGAAGGACATAATAAATAACCGAATATTAGGAACATACTTCTTTGAAAAAATCTTACTGCTGAGCGTTACTTAAATTTCCTCTCATTCGATTTAATACCTGCATTAGCAATAATGTTTCCTAACAATTGATTGAATTGATCCAGATATGCCCCATAAAAGAATATGGTTTCAGCAAGATGGGGCACCACTTGGACGAAATCTTTCCAAATCGGTGGGTAGGTCGTCGGGGTCAATGGGACATTGAATGGACACCAAGATTTTCGGACCTTACATCATTGGATTTCTTTCTATAAGGGTATTTGAAGGAGAGGGCATTTAAAAATAAACCAAACAGTGTTCAGGGCCTAAAACAAGGATCTTTAACCCGCGGCCCGCCTTCTAATTCCTTGTGGCCCTTAGAGGCTAAAAAAAATATTGTATTGCGCCGCGCCCGCGAATGACACTCCAAGCATGCTAGCGCCACCTAGTTTGAAGAGGTCCACTCTGTGAACGATCGATCACGACTACCCACAAGGGCACTAGGTGGCTTTGCATGTCTATTGAATCTTTCTAATGATTCTAAAAATTATCACTACTAGAGGGACCTACTAGTTCAGTCTCGTAGCTGCTCGAAATTTCGAGAGATTCAAAGTTGACGCGCTCTGCCTATATAAAGCCGGCATCACACGGCAGCGCCCAGTTCTAACTTCAAGACCGAACGAAGCGATACAAGTGGAAGTGTCAACTAGCAGTGAAGTTACGACCTGTGCGATAAATGATTATAGTGAGTTGAGTGTTGATACTGTATTGTGGCGTGCAGTCGCTCAAGTTTCGTTTTATCGTAGATATTTTTATTGGAAAAGTAAACTCGTTTCTTCTACCTTGACGTTAAAATTTGCTTCTACTTAAGGGAAAAAACGAAAAATTAGTGAAGAAAAGCGCATATTTCAAGAAAAGTGTACTGAGTTGTACTTGTTCGATAGTGTTAACCAAAAACCCGTCTGTTTGGTGTGTTAAGAATCCCTTTCAGCCTTGCAAGAATACGACTTAAAAAGACATTACGATACAAGGCACGCCACAAAGTTTGAGACATCCAAAGGACAATTACGGCAAAAATAGCTTTGAAATCATAACTTTTTACTGATGGTGAATTTATCAAGAATTGTATAGAGGCCGCCGCTGAAGTATTGTGCCCGTATCATGCCTTTTTTTCTAAAGTTAGTTTGTCCGGTGTTATTGTCGCCAGAAGAATCGAAGTGTTAGCGACATACATTAAAAATTAACTAAAAGAACGTGCATCGAAGTTCGTATACTATGCTTTTGCACTCGACAAAAGCACAGATTTGACCGCTCATTTAGCTATATTAATTCGGGGCATTAATAATAATTTTGAAATCACTGAAGAGGTGGCTGCTCTTTTTCCGATTAAAGGAACTACAAAAGGATGTGATATTTATAAGTGTTTGATGACGGTACTGAGACGATATAATTTAGAATTGACAAACCTTTCTGCAGTTGTAACAGACGGTGTATCATCCATGGTAGAAAAAAATTAAGGGCTCTTGGGTTTAATCTTTTTGAAATATTGATGAGGTGATGAAAGTGGTCGTAAAAACTGTGAACATCGTTAAATCACGCGGCCTCAACCACAGAGAATTTTAAATTTTTTTACACGAAATGAATGCCGAGTATGGCGATATGACATATTTTTCTGATGTTCGTTGCCTAAGCAATGCTAAAACGCGTTTTTGAACTCAAGAAGCAAATCGCCTCCTTCATGGAGACCAAAGGGAAACCAGTCCCTCAATTTAGTGACCCCGACTGGCTGCGCGACTTTGGACTTCTCACGGACATCACGCTTCACCTCAATGACTTGAATACCAAACTACAAGGAAAAGAAAATCTTATCAACAACCTACTTGACACTATGAAGGCATTTGAGGTTAAACTAGATTTATGGAAAAATCAGTTGAAAAAAGAGTTTACACTTTCTTAAACTGAAGAGTTGCGAATGTACAGATGTGGATAAATATGTCGCAGCACTAGATTTACTCAAAAACGAGTTCCAATGAAGGTTTTCTGACTTCAAAGATGATGAAAATTATATCAATCTTTTTGCCCGACCATTCAATGTATCCTTTGAAGACATGCCAGAAAATTGACACATGGAGCTTATCGATTAGCAGTGTGATTCGGAACTGAAAGACAAATTCGACATTGGTCCTCTTGATTTTTATCCAAAACTCGCCTGAAATCCGAAAATATGCCCAGAAAATAATGTCTCTATTTGGGAGCACATATATGTACGAGCAGCTGTTTTCTCGTATGAAGAATGTGAAGTCTAAAACAAAATCGAGAGTTACAGACGCACATCTGGAAGGCAGTTTGCGAGTTGAAACTACAAAAATAAATCCAAATATTGACACACTTGTCAAAAATAATCAATGTCAAAAATCGCATCGATTGAACTTTTTAACCAACAAAGATTATTACAATTTGAAATTATATGTTTTTTATTTTATTGATATGGTGGTAAAGTGAAGTGGACCATTGTGGCCCTTCGGACGATGTGAAATCCATTTTTGGCCCTTGCACTAAAAAAGGTTGAAGACCCTTGACCTAAGAAATAAAATAAAAATGGGGGTTATTAATTTACCAGCCGAAAGTATTCCACGAGCGGTTAATAGTATTTACCACAGACTCGGTGCATGTCAAGTTGAAGGCGGAGATCACTTTCAGCATTTGTTACATTAACCGAATTAGGCGAGTGCTAAAAAATTAATTGTAATTAAAAAACTTATATGGAATCGTTTTATTGTAATGAAATGAGCAGACCCCAAATTTGTTGCTAAAATTGAATTCAGTTTCAGAAGACCTTCTTATAGGGCTCTCACATGACCTAGGTTACCATTTAAAAAAAAAGAGTTGGGGTGCCTAGAACTTAAGGGGTTGCAGGGAGGGGGCATTCAAGTGGATGATTATTTTAAGTTTTTTTCAACAAAACTAAAAATTTTGAAAAATACGGATTATGTTAGGTTAGGTTTGTTGTAAAGAAGAAGTACAAAACGAATTCCGAGGCTATATTAAAACACGGATTTTTTTAACAAAACGCATCTGTCCCATTGGGGTTAGCATATGTTTGTCGATAAAACCATCATTATAGCCATAAAATCATACTTCAAATCATCGGAAATCATATTTGAAATACGTGCGCGCTCTAAAATGGCGGGATTGGAAGAAGATGGTTGGTTTGTCTTTATAACAGGTTCTAGCTTCTCCTGTGTATATTTAACCTCAGATAGTGCCTATAGACAGAATATTTCAGGAACCAGTATTTCATCTCATTTGGATTATAAAATGAGCATAGCATTTGCACCGTAAAATGTTAAAAAAAAACCGTGTCTGGCGTTAAATCCTCTATTGACACGACACCAGTGTGTTAGATATATCTCACACATGGAAAAGTACTTGCTTCCTTTTTCTCAACCCGAAAAATCAGTCATACGATGATTTTGGAGTCAATGTAACAAGGACATCACTAGTGTTGAAAATATTCGGTTAATTTAGATACTCGGATTAGTAACTTGCTCCACACTTGCCTATTTGGGTATAATTATCAGAATTGCGGATAATTTGAACTGCATTGGATAATAATCTAATAATATTTTCTAAAGGATAGTTTCGAATAATCTCGTAAATATTACAAACGGATTATCCAAAATACGGATGTTTTAATTAATGTTTTAAGAGTTCGAACGTTCTTATCTAAAATCTAATATTTGGCTCGAAGTGGCGTTCCAAAATAGATAGTCCTCTGGGCTGGGCACAGGCTGGAAATCAGAAATATGCTGTTCGTTCGACCCGTAAAGGTTTTAATGAAGGGTTTTGTTTTTGCAGAGATTTTATGTGATCTCGTTCGGAATGGATAAATGGCTGACCAAGGTATATTATATTTTATAAGTTGCTATTGATTATGACAATAACTACTATAGGAACTTTAATAAAATTCATACGTAATGAAATTACAGGATGAATCTTCTACAATTTAGGGACAAATTCAGGTAAATAACTCAAGTTGACAATAAAGGAAAACAGTTAAGAAGCGCTAATAAATACATACAGTTTAATAATTAGTTTGTACAAGCTTTAAGTAACCAAACATTTTCTAAACTGTTTCATCCACACGTTAGCGTCAAAGGTTCAGCTTATAAAATCGAAAAATACATTTACAAGTTATGCAATGATATAATATCAGCCCACAAACAAGTATGTTCTATCAGTAAAATAACCCATAATTGCATCGTTGTTTTACAAAAAAAATGTTGAGATCCGATTTGTCGGTACTATAGATATCGATGCCGCATCTCCAGTTTATGTTAACGTAGCTCTCATCCATCATAGTACAATTCGTTTATATCTAGGGCAATCTCACCATCCGTAAAATGAAAGCTTTTTAATCTGATTATTTTTCAATTAAAAAAAATTCCGGTTTTCTGAAAGTAGTAAGTTAGTATATTATTTAAAAGAACTGCTATCAAAAATATGCCAGTTTGAAAAACAATTATCACAAGTTTGTTCAAAAATAAGAAATAACTCTTTTTCTGCAGGTCAAAGTACGTTTAACAATAACTTTTTAATTTAAATACATCTTCCTAGTATAGACAATTTTGATAAATTTGTACTTACATAGTATTTTAGAAGCTTATATGACATTACGCCACGATTTCATTAAACTATTAAAGTATATTAATGTGTAGATAGATGCATTCGTTTAAGTTGAATAACATTTTCTTAGTATAATACAATACAAGGTGCCCATCTATAAAGCACCACATTTTATCAGGTTATAACTCAAAAACGAGTAAAGATATTAAGATGCGGGTTTCACTGAATTTCTTAGAATTGCTTCATGTTCTTGCCTACGTTGTTGACAAGTGTCAATAATTTTCTGAAAATAGCGAAAAAAAAAGTTTTTTTCAATGCAGATTAAGTGGTTATTTCAAATGGAACACCCTCTATCTCTAACACTCAATTAGAAGCCTGTTCCTTCCCGTTTCTAAAAACGTATAATTTGTTATAACCTTTCAAAAAAAAACAGAAACAAATAATCCACACTAATTTTATGAGATACAGCAGAACAAATGCATTAATTAAAATAATAAACTAATACATTAACTGCTCATTATGACTCCTTTTCCCCTTTCTTCAATACATGTACGTAGGCGAGAAACAAAATTGGCAAAAGTATGTTAGAGCATTTCTGCGGTAATTGTATTAAAAATGTTAATTACGTTATTTCTGAGTTCATTTAAATTTGCAGAAGTAAGACCATAGCACATTTCCTTAATATACCCCCCATACAAAAAAATCGGATATTGCTAAAACAGAAGAATAGGAAGCCCATTCGAAGGGCCAGCTCGACCTATCCAGTTGTTTCCAAAGGTTGTATTTAATGAATTCGTTGCTATTACAAAGTGACGTGGGGCACCATCTTGTTGGAAATATACATCATGCAGTAGCAAAATCCGGTATATTTAGTACAATTTTTATAAAAAACTAGGACACATTTTTTTTAAGTTGGCATCACTTCCTCACATTTGAGATATTTTCATTCATAGAAAAAATTTAATAAAAGGTATGGTTATTGCTTTTTTAAATATATCGCGTGTCCAATAACTAGGTAACTCGAATTTTAGCGATTTTTAGCTATCTACACCAGTATATCAATTAAGTACAGTGTACACATATTTTCAGTGCTTAGAGTGGGTATTGGGTAACTTTCAATGATTATATCGTTGGGTAACCGTTACTAAGAAATTTACTTTAGATACATCTATTGATACATTTTTAAACTAGACGATAAGAAAACGTAGAAAACTTTTTTTCAATAAGTAGGTAACTATAATTCCTACTAGGTAATTCTTAAAAAAATATGAATAAGTAGAGAATGTTCATTACAATAAGCAGGTAACCATAGATGCCTACTTTTTGAATTAAATAACTAAAGAGAGATAGATATAGGGTTATTTAATGCAATAGATAGTTAATTGGAGTTTACTACCGAAGTTTATAGATAACTACTAGTAGTTTCTGTTTCTGATAAGTTTAGCAGTTCCATAGAGATAACAGGGTATATTTAAATTGTTTGGTTCATTTACTTTTGACATCTCGTGGTGTGCTTGTGTTTAACCAGTATGGTTCATTTAATCGAAAATAAAGTGGTTAGAAATGTCTAGCGGAAAAGCGTATGGTAGACATGGCTTTAAAGAAAATTGACGATATTCCAAGTAAGCAGTAATAATTTCGTTATTTTATTACCCTAAAACTACATAGAAAGAGCAGCATGCATTGCCACCATATTTTGTGTGAAATTTCCTATCTAGAAATTCCGATGAAGTAGCGATGGGATCATATCATAGGCGCCTAATTTAAGGAAAGCTGGATAGTTTTTAGTTGGTTTTTTTTAACACTTTTTATTTAGTTTTACTTTATGTAACTATGTATGTAAAAAAGTCTAGAATAAACTAATCTATTTTAACCTACTTTTAATTGCCGTATCAATTGAAATTTCGCAGCCATATATAATTCAGATGACTACTATAATTTGGTACCATCGAGCTGATCAGATCGTTACCAGATAGTACCTATAATCTATTTTAACCTACTTCTAATGACGTATTGATCAGAAATTCTGCAAGTGTATGAGTGTGTGTAATTCGGATGACAATACAATAATTTGTTACCATCGAGCTGATCTGATCCACTGAATGGTACCGACAAGTGTATTTATTTCGGTTGACATTACAATAATTCAATTCTCGATGGTTGCAAATAGTACTGGTCGATTTGAACCCATTTCTAATTGTTTCGATTTGAAATTTTGCAAGTATGTATAATTCAAATAGTACCGGTGGATTTTATCCGACTTGTAATTATCGTATCCATTGAAATTTTGCAGTTATATATAATTGCATACAATAATGTAGTTCCATCGAGTTGATCTGTTCAGCTCGATGGTACAAAATGGTACCACTGATACTAGCTAGTAAACCTGTCGAGTTTTGGTCATTTGACTGGTTTTGGCGAGTCCGATTCGTAATTTGGTATCATCGAGCTGTCCTTGTCCTAATCAGCTCGATGGTCCCAAATGGTGCCGATGGTACCAGTTAGTATTCTTCTTGAGTTTGGGCTCATTTGGTTTGTTTTGACGGGTCCAATAGGTTAGTAAGTAATATGTTAAACATATTTTAGGACTAAAAAGTAAAAAATAAATTATAGTTTAAAAAAACTAGAAAACACGCTTTGGTTCATAACGCTCTAAAAATTGCAAAATAATGTAATTTACTTAAAATGTTTTGTTACGTTATATGCATTCTACCCTTGACAATTCAATGACTATACAAAAATCGGGCGTTTTGTCGAAATTAATTAAAAGTACATACTTCTCAAAGAACCGCGTAATCAAAAAGCGCCCAGGGAAGCTGATAATTAAAAATAAATATGTTTGCCACAAAAGTATTATTTTTATTCGATCCCTATCCCTATCTAATGGATATTTAAACTTGAATTAAAGTTAACTCAAAAGTAGACATCTGAAAACAAAATCTAGATAAGACATGATTTTTATATAAATTATATTTTCATAAATCCATTGAGATCTTCTTTACCAAATTTACTAAAAAAAAACCTACTATACTGCGTTACTTGAAAAAGTACAAGACAGGCTGCTTGTACAAAATGCAGTAACCGCGGTTATCTCTGGATAAACCTACCACGGGGCGGTGGCCATTTTCAGAAGCAGAACCGTCCCTAGACCCTTGCACGAAAAGAAAAACAAAAGAAGCACATGATTTCTTTAATTATTAATTAATGAATTATCATAATCTATAAACTGCGAATTTTTATCTTTTTTTATTCTAAAGCCATAAAGTAGGATAATAATACATTTAGGTTGTACCAGTCGGAAAGGTCACTAACAATTTAAGCCAATGACGGACTAGTATTTAAACGAGACTCTAATTTCCAGACGAGCACCACATATCGGAGTATAAACAAAGTTCGTTGAAGTCTTCGTAAAAGGACAGCACGCGCTTATACTGGCCTGGCCGATCCACCAAGAGTCGGTAACATCAAAGATGCGGCGCGAATCCGCTTGTAAACAGAGTGAGTGCTTATTTTAGAGGGTGACTTAGGACATGAGTTTTTTTTATAAAGCTTAAACAGATCAGAGCACAGCCAGGTCTTAACAGGCAGTCAATACTTACATCGATCGGCTCTTGGTTGATCTTTTTTGTGTCTTTTTTGCTTTATTGATCAAGTAGTGCCCACTGAATAATACAACAGAAGCTGCGCATCGACTATAAACTATCTGCAAGAAAATTTTACCTACATGGCATTCAGGCCTCTGATTTGACTACACACATCACAGACTTAAGATACGACCCAGACATTCATATAAAAAACGGGCCTCTGAACAAACGACTACCCCTATTTTTTCATCACCCCCCTTAAGCCTACAACGCCAATTCTTTCACCGGATTTCCTATTCGCCTAATAATAATTGCTCTCTCAAAACGTTATTAAGCAGACGGACTAACAACAAACAACAAGCTCCGCCCGTAGATGCATATTTTGTTCAATGGTAAGGGCTTGGTGAGAAACACTAACGTTCCTGACAAAAATAAACGCCACAACAGTTTCTTACTTAATAAACATTGACCTGTGACAAAGTTTACAGAATATATTCTGTAACCTTTCCCTGTGGCCCACGACCGCTTGCCTTTTATATGTCGTAGGCATAATGTAAATTTAGGCTTTTTATAACCTACCTAGGCAGTTTACAAAAATCCGGTAAAACACGAGCATACAATACATTTTTCGTTATGTCTACACGAATTCAGGCAAATCGACAAAATGCCGGCAAAACAAGAACAGAAGAATGTATATCACGTTATGACTAATTACTATTAGGCATTTTACAATTTACCTAGAGCGTTGCCGTCAAAACATGAATCTAAAAATGAGTCGACCTTTTTCCATCGTCATGTAAGTTCGACATGCAATAATAAATTAATGTGTGATCATAAACAATATATAATTTCATATTAGTAATAGGTACATTCTTACCTAAATATTAAATAGGTATGTACTAATTTTTTTGCAATAGTTTAGACTCCAAATATCATGGAAGTTCGACATGCAGTAGTATTTGTTTATCGAATATAAACAATATATAATTATATTTTATTATTTTCAAAGGATTTGGTTTTTAATTTTAATTTGTAGTTTCATACTTGTGATAGGAAGGTACTAAAAGTACTAAATTAAATAGGTATATTTTTATATCATGAAGTGTTAACTGTTTATTTATGTTTCCTTAATAAAAAAATTTAATACATTTACTGTAACTGTATTATTTTACTTAACGCTATATATCCTTCCACGCCAACGTGAACAAACTTTCTAAATGTTCGTTCACGCGAAACCACATGTGACGTCATTAACGTTCACGCTAATATAAGCTATTTATAGTTTTTTGTCTAGAAGTTTGGTAGGGTTCTCGGCCCGCGTCGGTTGTGGGTTCGAATCCCGACAAAGGCGAATATTTTTTTTTAATTCATAATTAATTAAATTTTATTAATTATAAATTAATAATAATAAAGAAATTTATTTATTCTCTTAAAGTTAGTTTAGGTTAGGTTTGTAGTAAAGAAAGCGCGCGGTAGCGAGCCAACCGAATTCTGAATCTATATTAAAACAAGGATTTTTTTTAATAAAATCTATAATACTGTGAATCCCCCTGTTAGATTAGTACAAGTTTGTCAAAAAAGCAGTCATTCACACGTTGTTCTTATTTAACGTAAACCGACTTTCTGAAGATTCGGAAGGAGCAACGGCCTTTACTTAATAGCATTTTTGGTTTTATTTGCACGTTTTGACAGCACCGCTTTTGGTAAATTGTAAATTGCCTAAAAATAATCAGTAATAACGTGATATACATTCTTGTGTTCTCGTTTTGCACGCATTTTATCAATTTGTCTAAATTGGTGCAGTCATAACAAAAGATATGATGGCATTTTGCCGGCTTTTTGTAAAAAAAAAATAAAAAGCCTAAGTTTGCATTATGCCTACGACATATATATATCAAATCCCTGTTATTACACGAGTTTATAGGGTTGACACAGTGCATAGGAACGCTGCATCTAATTAAAACATTTATATGAGATGTGTATATATATGAGCTACCGTATCATGTCGGATGTACTATTATACATCCCTATCGTTATTGATTTTTTTAATTTTGCTTTTCAAGTGTGGTGTTTTTTTTCCTATTACATCCTGGTGTTTTAGGGACGAACACTGCACACAGTTTCAAATCTACTAAGCTGCAATCCACGCTAAGTGAAATATTAACACATAATATTCCCAAATATAGTTCCTATATTTCTAAAACGGGGGTTTTTCGCCGTTTTTCCCTGTGTTACTTTGATGCAATCTTGTCGTCACAGCTCTCCCTCGTTCAGGTCACCACTACCGCCTATGATTCGTCTGAATTGTCCAGCAATCGAGAGCTCCTAAATAAATACTTAAAAGTACGCCTATACACCAGTACCCCCGATCTGCTTCTGTAATCCCTGCATTTTTGCCTTGGTGGAACATCGGCTACCTGTTTAGACAAGAAATTGTTCCTTCCCTTCTATGGTGGCTTTGCGTGGTAGGGAAGGAAGCACACCCTTTGTATATATTATTGTATATGTAATTGAAGTTACACATTACTTGTGTATTTAAATGTTGAAATAAATGATTGTGGATTGTGTGAATTATGGATTAGCAATGCGAAGGTCCCATGTTCGAATCCGTATTCAGGTATGACTTTTTTAAGTTTTTGATATTTTAAATTTTTTTCTTGAAAGAAACTAATAACTAATAAAAATGCGGATTATGTTAGATCAGGCTTGGTTAGGTTTGCTGTAAATAAAGCACGCAAAAGCGCGTCAACGAACAACCATTGGGCACAAAACAACGCTAATGTTCGGTTTTATTTATTGGGCGCTAAGCGATCAAGCGCAAACTTTTCGTGTTTCTCTGGGGTGAAGCTTTTCCATTGCACTATGGTTCTACTGAAAAGTCTTGCGGTTATTAAGGTTACGTTTAAATATCCCACGAAAGTCAGCGAGAGAGTTAAGAGCAAGGTATATCGTGACCGACCGGTATAAATTTATATGCATACAAAATTCCTCCTACAAAGCGGATTTATCTCATTTTCCATATTTTTCAATATGAATAGTTGTTAAAATGATTTCCACAAAAATGTAGATGTAGAGAACACTATTTTTAATTATAAATTCTCAAGGACACAACTAGTGTTGGTATCTACAGAGAATCCAGAGGAACATATTAACTGTTGTTGTGTGCATAATATATTTATTGACAAAAAGTTATTATTCCAGCAGAAAATAATAATACAAAAACAAATTTAAATAAAAATAACAGCTCAACAGAGATGCTTCGTTTTTATAATGAAGGAGCTCTAGCATATTTGATAAAAACATTTTAATTAGGCATTTAACCTTTTGCGTTAACCTGTTTTGAAAATATGGATTAGTTTGTCTGATATAAACAGTAGTGCAGTTTTTACACGATATTTAATGTACAATGTTACTTTTCTTATTATGTGGTATTGTACTTTTTAATTATGAACATTTGTGACTTTGATATCATGTTTTTTAAACACTCTGAAAATTTTCTGACAGACGCGGTATGTATGCTTAATAGAGATAGTTTTGGATATTTTTATTGAATGGTCCAGAGATTTGTGTGTTATATAGTATTTTTAAAGTCTTTCCTAAATAATAATGTCAACTAATTTTTGAGGGTAAAGGTTAAGAGAGAGTACTTGTTTTACTTTATTAATGGCATGTTGTCTATATTGAGGATTACTTAAGTTTATTGCTCTGTCGGCTAAATTGATTATTACCGACTTTTTTTGGAAAATATGGTGTTGCGAACAATAATTTAAGTAACGCCCGGACCATGTAGGCTTTGTGTACCACTCGGTGATGACGGTATTGTTCTTGTGATGTAGGGTTCTATCCAAAAAAATAATTTTATTTTGGGTCTCGATTTCGATTGTAAATTTCAGTTTTTCGTGATAGCTGTTGACGTTTTCCACAATATAGTTTCCTTTGTCTTTTCGAATTGCAATCGTCTACGTACCTATAGAAAAAGGGTAAATTGAAGTAAAGTTGTGGTATTATTGTTTCTTCAAGGTCTTCATAGAACTAACTGTGCAATAACGCTTGAAAGAGAAGCCCTAATAGAGCGTCCTTCAATGTGTTTGTAACTCAAGTTTTCATATTTAAAGTATGTGGAGATTAGTATTAATTCAACAGCTTCCAGAAATTCTTCCAAGGGAATATCAGTATATTTTTTATTTAAAGCCATTTTTTCCTTATAATATTTAGTGATACATTTATTAGCAAGGTGTACAGAGATACCACATTCAAAGAAATCAACACGTAGTTATTTGGAATTTGGATATCCCTTGTGTTGTCTTTAAAATTCCAAGAATTTTTTATATAGAGCTTGTTTTTGCAAGCGACATTACTAAGTATATCTTTGAGAAATTTTGAGAGTTTATTAAAAGGTGACTGGACGCAGGATACAATAGGTCTAAGAGAGATACCAGGTTTGTGCAGTTTAGGAAAGCCGTATATCGTGGGAGGTAAAGAGTTTCGAGTGCTAAGATCTTTGGCAGTAGTAGGCGAAATAAAATTTGTATTTTCCCATCTTTTAATTAATCCGCTGTTTTTCTTTTCAAAGGTGTTAGCGGGATCGCTTTTCACTTCTTTATATGTGCTTTTGTCTTGAAGTAGATCATTAATTTTTTTATCGTAGTCTGTGTCTGTCATAATAACAGTATGTAAATTTGTTTGGTTTTATTAAAGTTTTTTTATTTACTTTATTTTTTTGTTGATTACTCAGCTATCTATTAGGAACAATATGAAAATTTGTTAAAATATTGCTACATGAATTTCATCTTTCATAGATATGGTCTTATTAGAAATTACTGCCTCAACATTGGCAGTAATGTCAGGGATTGGGATTTGCATCATTTTCTAATGGAACAGAGAAGTTCGGTCCTAGGCTAAGAATATCACATACATAATCAGGCAAGTTGATGTCAGTCAAATTTTCTATCCATAGACTTGTATCTACTAAATTATACTTTGGCCCTTCTTTCTATTTTAGAAGTAGATTTTTAAATTTGTTTAAGTTTTTCTTTTTGATTTTATTAAAAAGCGTTTCATATTTTTCCTTTTCATTGGCAGTAAAATTTTGGAAGAAATCATGAGGTAACCTATTTTTAATCTTATAGTTGTATTGCGTTTTCCAAATCATTGATCTTTAAAATTCTATCACTAATTAATAAATTATGTGCACTAAAGTATTTTTTTAATTAGGTGAAATTTCTGTTATCTGTTTACAGAAAAAAAATGTAAAATTGTCACTGTTTTTTATAAGAAAATTGGGGACGTTGTCTTCAGATTTGCATCTCAGAAGAAGATTTCTTCTATTTTTATAACTTGCTAATTTTTTGCTCTCAGATGGTATGAACTTCGTTTGTGGAAGAATTTCTAGCTGTAAAGGTCTTTTATTCTTTTAAAGCTAAGCATTGTTTCATCCCTGCTGTATATATTGTAGTTAATTTTTTTTTCTTAAACCAATCACAAAGATATCGTCAAGCCAAATTTTTCTTGGGTTATATGGTTCAATTAAACTGCGGATTGGTTGGTCAGTTACATATTTAATTGAAAGTATATAGTTTAACAAGACGTTTTGGTCACTTTTCTGGCCTTTGTATATATTTTTTTCTAAAATTAAATACACCTAAAAAACTAAGTTATACCAATAGTTTCTAATACTGGCTATCCATAAAAAATATAGATATAAATATTAATAATGTAATTAAGAACTACTAATATTATAATCGTACAGGTTCATCAATAGGTACTGCTTCGATATGACCGTTCAAATTTCTCACTTCCCAGTGCACATTTATATTAACGTAAATATGTCTAGTTGGAATGTCTCTGTGTGTTTTTGTTTTCTCAAATATTTGTATGTGAATGTGTTTTAAACTGATTATGACTTGGAGCATTTTTTTTCTTTGGGGTAAGTCAACGTAAAATAAAACATTAAAAAAAATGCTCCTTTGTTTTAATTAATTCTGCAATAGCAATAATTTTAATACCCTACAGTTGAAATAGGCCACGAACGTGACCGAGTATTTTGGCGCCACTACAATCTTTATTAGAAAAATATGGCTTTCAAATCTATTCGCTGTCGCTAATTACACATGTCGCCGCCGCGCCATATGAAGTGTACGTAAGGTACCTATAAAAAATTTAAATAAAAACTAAAAAAGGCAATTTTCTACCACTTGTAACTACAATGAGTAGTCAATGTTATTGCTATTGGAATCAAACCGAAACTGCAGAGTAAACTAAATCTGTTTATATACGAAAAACCAATAAAATTATAATTTTCTACCAATGCAATAAAACAAATTATAAATATTATAATGAGCTATGTTAAATATTGGAACAGTAATTTTGTACTCAATGGATATTAAAAAAATTATAGCTCTCAATTTAATCTTACTCTTATAACTTCACAATGCACTTAGTAGCACTTTAGAAAAAATAAAAAAAAAATTTCTACCAAATTTTGTTACCCAAAATTACATAGAATGAAAAAATATACTATACTAAAACCTAAAATTGTATTTACATGTAACTACAATAGTAGAAATCGTATAGGTAGTATAATAGAAAAATCTTAATTATTCCTTTTTTTAGTAAAAGTTTTTGCACTACCTCCATATACTCCACTTGGATTTCTTGCTGAGTCTCCTGACGAGTACTTTCTTGACCGAAACGAATCATTTTATGCTCAAGTCCCGTCACAGAGCTTTTGCTACAAAACTGACAACTTTCAAACTCAAATACGTTGTAAGTTAGGTAGCTACTATGGCAACTGAATTACCAGATCAATCAAACTTTCTTTGTTTTGCTGGTGTCTTGTCAGAGGAAAAAAATTAGGCATTGTGAAAAATTAAAAAATATAATTTTAAAATTATTTTCAAATACAACTTTTAATTTTAATTTTCAAAATGTTTATGAACTCGAAAAAATTTTCGGAAATAATTTAACCTCTTGTAGTATTGTCAGTGATAATTGCATTCCTTCAATGGACCTTTTTATATAGGAGAGAAATATTCATTAGAAAAATAGTTTGTTGTATATGTTTGTGTTGTGTCAAAAGCTATTAGTTAAGTGCCATTAAAACACTAACGCTTTATTCACTGACGTACAAAGAGCCAAAAGTTATATAGAGGGAAAATGCCTGGGATGTTACTCGGCATACTTTGGCGGCACGATATTCTGTTTCCCATTTTATCACCCCCGTCGATCTTAAGCACCCAGTTTTCCATTACAATAGGCAGTGTCGCATTATCATGTATCTGTAAGTTACAATCGACCTTAAATTTAGCCTCAATTTAAACAGGTTGCCTTTGTGACGTTAAGATTTTTGACTTACTAGTTTTTTTTTTTTATTAGGATGATATATATTGAATATAACCAAGAGATTCAGTTGGGAAAAGTATATAATATTACAGTATGATTTTTTTCTAATTCTGATAAACTAAAATTGGTGGATATGTGATTTATAAAATTGAGAATTAGAGGATGTGGATGTAAAATTCTTTAGTTTTTAATGTCTGAATCATCAGGTAAAGAATTGTTGTTTTTTGGATTAATGGAATAATAAGTTGCCCTCCCTCAAATAACAAGCAAGTATAGCTTAAGGTTGTAATGTTTTATATATTTCTACAAAAAAAATTATGCCGCAATGCGTTTGTGAGTTTACATCAGCGAAGATTCTATTGAAAAGCTATAACAACTCTGTTAAAAGAGTGTACATATACATATTATAAAAATCTTTTACTGTCATGGATAAAACGAGATAATCACGAAGAGAGTAGTAGGGTAGTAGTAAATGTGTAGTAATTTATATATGTGACTTATATTTTAAAAAAGTTTAAATATAAATGCTCTAATGTTATGAATTGTCTTAAATAGTTTAAGGTAAGCCAGAAATTTGTATATACAGTGTGTCCCAGATCCACTTCTCTATATAGGGATCTCGGCTCCTATTATACCCACAGCAAGGGTTAAATGGGGAAAGTTTTAGAGGAAACTTATTGCATTCGATATCCGGCTTCAGATTTACGATCGATCAATTGTTTTTGGAAATATCGGGGAAAATTATGGCGGATTTCGTTTTTGGCCAGTATATCCAGAACGGTAAATTTGACAGCTGTCAAAATGTGACATTATTCGGACACATTTTGAAGACAAATAAGATGGCGTATACGACACGTCTTCATTGTTTTTTGTTAACCCGCAACCCGCCTCAACTTTCATTTTTCTTATGGCCGCCAAATTGGCTTTTTCGATTTTTGGAAAGAGCCTAAAATTTCCAGTCTAGTGAAAGCTCACAAGTGCGTTAAAGATTTAAGTATCATCGAAATATTACACTTCGTAAAGTTAGGTTTCAGTTTTTTCTAAGGAGGCCATGATTTAAAGTAATGTTAGCTCTCAATGCTTTCCTGTTAAATAGTTGAAAGTAACAAAGCTGTGTTTTAATAAGTAGTAGGTATTTTATCCCAATAAAATCATAAATCTGACACATAAATTGTCAAAACCTATAGAAAATGGCCCCGGCATTCCGTATTCAAATGAAGAAAAAGTTGACATGTTAGCTCTGTACTTTCAATCATACAGTAACGCCGGCGTTACCTGAGCAAGGTATTTGGAGATGTACCCTGAACGAAGGCAGCCTCATAAAACCCAATTCAGGAAAATCGTAGTTAATTTAATTAACCATGGTGCCTTCGAGCAACCTAGAAGCGGATACAATAATAACAATGAAAATCGTGACAAAAACATTTTACAAGCTATCAACGAAGACCCTAGTGCATCTGTAAGAACTGTATAACAGGAAATTAATGTGCCAAATTAAACAGTATATTAAAACAAAAAAGAATAAGTACCATCCCTACAAACCCATAATAGTACAAAGACTTAAGGAGACTGATTTTTCAAGACGACTACAGTTCTGTGAGTGGTATACTAGGAGATGTAATTAAAATCCTGTAAATCATTTCTTGTGGTCCGATGAGAGAAGTTTCACGAATTGTTATTAGCCATCATTGGGCTGTGCAAAATCCTCACGTAGTGGCAGAGAGACGTCTACAGATCAGATTTGGAAGTAACGTTTGGTGTGGGATCATTGGTAAGTTAATCTAACTAATCTTTTTTAAATAGGCACCAAATGATGGTCAAATAATAATCTTTTTCTTCTCGTTTAGTTCTTTAATGATACTAAAAGAGTATAATCTAATAAAAAAAAGTAAAACGTTCTACTCTAGTCAGTCAACTTACTTTTTTGATATTGTATTACATTTTTATTCAATAATTTTGTATTGTAGTTTCGAAGAACCTATAAAAATAGAATTGGGTTCTATAAATTTATTAACACTTTTTCTAAATTTTCTGCAGATTTAGCTAATTCTCTAAAATGATTTTGATTGTCTGAATTTAATGATTTATTATTACCCGGGAAGCCTAGTTCTTGCGTTATGAAAAAAAATACCATATTAATCAAATGATTTATAGAAAGGCGTTCAGCTGTATTTCCGAATAATTCAAATTTTAAAGCGCAAGGGGTTTGTTCTTTTGATATTTTATGTTTTATTAAGGCACGGTGTACTTCTTTAAGATTATTATATCACTGAAATAAATTGATTTAGTATTTCCGAAATTAATATGCAATACCAACAAAATAATTTATTACCGCTATTACTTCCCGCTAACTAAATATGTTTTTCTTTTTCATAATAAAGCTGAAAAGGTTTTAACTGTATACAAGCTCATTCATTACGGAATGTTTCGATAATTATTTTTGAAAAGAAAATATCTACTTTTTAATAAAGAAATTTTCCCTTTATAATTTATAGTTTCTAGTACCACCCGGCCGACCCTGCCGCCCTTGACTGTTGGGCACCTATTTATAAATTATTAATCATTTCAGGAAATCGACTTATTGGACCATTTTTGTTTGACTACAACCTAAACGGGCAGAGGTACCTAGAGCTTTTGCGAAACCAGGTTATACCAGCCTTACGAGCTATTCTAACGGAAGATGAATTAAGAAGAACTTGGTTTCAACAAGACGGATGTCTGGCTCACAATACCATTCAAGTCAGGAACTTCTTAAGAGAGCAGTTTGACGAAAGAATAATTTCTTTAAATGGTCCAATATCTTGACCTCCTAGATCCCCTGACCTGTCGCCCTTGGATTTCTACCTTTGGGGTCACACGGAGAGTGAAATCTATGAATTTGATCATCCCGTGACCATAGAAATCCTGAGACAAAGAGTTCTGGACACATTTAGAAATATTAACCGAAATACCACCAATTGTCAAAAATGTCTCGATGCAAATGGACGTCATTTGGCAGATTTGTAAATTAATGTTACCCACTCACAAAGTAGTTAAAGCTCATTTAGATTTTTTAAGTCGTTATTCACGTTCATGTTGTATTGAAAATTCAATGCATTCAATACATTACTTACTTATTGATGTAATCTTGTGACAAATAAATCATGGCCTCCTTTAAAAACATTGAAACTTAATTTACGAAGTGTGATATTTTGATGACACTAAAATCTTTAATGCACTTGTGAGATATCACTAGACTGGAAATTTTAGGCTCTTTCCAAAAATCGAAAATTCCAATATGGCGGTCATAAGAAAAATGAAAGTTGAGGCGGGTTACGGTTTAACAAAAAACAATGAAGACGTGTCGTATACGCCATCTTATTTGTCTTAAAAATGTGTCCGAATAATGTCACATTTTGACAGCTGTCAAATTTACCGTTCTGGATGTACTGGCGAAAAACGAAAACCGCCATTTTCGGTTTTTCGCCGATATTTTCCAAACTTATTGATTGATCGTAAATCTGAAGCCAGATATCGAATGCAATAAGTTTTCTCTAAAACTTTCCCCATTTAACCTTTGCTGTAGGTATAATAGGAGCCGAGATCCCTATATAGAGAAGCGAATCTGGGACACACTGTATGTATCCTTATAGGAATTTAAGATTAACAATGGATAATACTGAACTCCCAAGGCAGTCACTTTATTTTTGTTTTAGATAACTGATGAAGGAAATAAAATGGCCGCAACGTTTTAAAAACATCCAACATCAACGATGTGTTATATTATGAACACTATTCCCAAGAAAGACTTTTTATAAGAATATAGTTTACGTGTACAAGAAACCTCACTTTTACTATATACATATATTTATTTCTTCATCATGGGTCGTTTAAATGTAAACAGTTTAATTTAGTTAATAATATTAATAAAATCTGTTTCTAGACCTACATGTAATAAAAACGAAAAACTTATATGGATTTTGAGAAAAATAGTTGTTTAAATCAAGATATTTCTACATAAAATTTAGATGTCAAACTTCAAAAGACAATAAATGTATATAATGTCTTTTCATTCCGGGTGTACATATCGAAAACTGAAGTTCAATTTTCTCTTATATATAATTTTTAGATCAAACAACATTTTCAAATAATAATAATAATAATAAAAATTATAATATATATATATATATATATATATATATATATATATATATATATATATATATATATATATATATATATATATATATGTTGATTTTTACTCCTTCACGGATGGAAAAATACAATGTGTTTTCATTCTGGGTGTACATCCGTTCACTACTGCGTTCTGAAAAGAGCAGTTTTGCTGACGTTTCGCCAAAATCGCATTTGGCATTTTCGAAGCTTTCTTTCTCGCGTCCGAATAGAGACTGAAGTGTTGGTGACTACGACGCTTCCTTTTTATACCCCCACTCGGGGCCGAAGGTTATATCTGCGCAGGCGTTGGTCGTTATTTATGTTTTCCGGATGGTGCTGTTGTTGTTGCGCTAATTGCGCTTGAGTTTTTGCGATTTTAGATTTGTCGATTATTGTCTTCCATACTGTTGGTAGTTTTAATGATTCGTCTCTTTTATTTAAATCACCTCGCTGTTCAGTTTCTATGGCTTCTCGGATTATTCTGGTCTTATAATGTTCTATATTGGCAATCTCCCTACACCCATCGAAATTTATTTTATGGCCGGTTTCCTGATGATGTAGGAATAAAGCTGAGGTTGTTTGTTTATTTCTGATGCTGAGTTTATGCTCTTCCACTCTTGCTGATATTCGCCTGTTAGTTTGCCCTACGTACAACTTTTCACAGTCCTGGTACGGAATAATGTACACTCCGTAGTTTTCCAGTTTGATTTTATCTTTTGGGTTTCCGAGTAGTTTACCTATAGTTGTTTGTGGCTTGTGTATTGTTTGTATGTTGTGTTCCCTCAGAATTCTTCCGATTCTGTCTTTATGCCTTTTACATATGGTAAGACTACTCGTTGCTTTTCAGGTTCATATTTTGTGTTGTTCGTTGTTCGGGAAACCTGTGCATTAATGGTGCGATTTGTGTAGCCATTTTTCTTTAAAGCACTAGATATTACCTTAAGTTCGTTTTGTCTCGTCTGTGTTTCAGTTAGTCACACGGATCTAGATATTAGAGTATTTGCCACAGCTTGAATTTGTGCTGGGTGATGATGTGATTTTGCATTTAAATATCTGTCTGTATGTGTTGGTTTTCTATACACGGTGTATTCGAAATGTCCGTTATGTAGTTTTGTGACCAAAACATCTAAAAATGGTAGTTTGTTGTTTTCCTATAACTCTAGAGTAAATTGTATTCTGGGATGGATTGAATTTACGTGAGTCAGAAATTTTTCGAGTTCTGCATGACCATGTTGCCATATAATAAATATGACATCCACATAACGAATCCATAATTTGGGTTTTAAACTTGCTTTCTCAAGAGCTTCTTTCTCGAAGTATATCATAAATAAATTCGCGACTACTGGTGATAGCGAGGACCCCATTGGAGCACCATCCATTTGTTTATACATTTGCCCGTTGAAAGAAAAATAAGTATTTTTGAGGCAATGCTCCGAGAGTTCTATTATATGTGCCTGGAAATCCACGTTCATAGCAATCTTGTCCAATGCTTCGTCGATGGAAATACTGGGATATAACGATTTGACATCTAGGCTTGCTATGATATCGTTTTTTTCAAGGACGATATCTCGTATAATTCGAGTGAAATGCTCCGAGTTTTTTACAAATGAATCAGCTTTTTCTACAGTTGGTTGCATAATTTCAAAAAGGTATTTCTCCAGTTTTTGTAGCGGCGAATTAACAGCACTAACAATAGGTCTGATAGGCGCCCCTGGTTTGTATATTTTTGGTAATCCATAGAGTTTAGGACATCTGCTCGACTTTTCCCGTGGTATGATTTTTTGATGAATTTTGGGGTTTATTGGTGAACTTTTTATTTTAGTTTTAGTTGTTTTTTCTAGGTACGTTGTCGGGTCCCTTGGAACAGGCCTATAACAATTGTCTTGTAGGATATCCTGCATTTTTTGTACGTAATCTTGAGTATTCATAACCACAGTTGCGTTTCCTTTATCTGCTGGAAGGATTGTGATGTCTTTATTTTTTCGAAGGTTTATTAGGGCCCTTTGTTCAGTGGCATTTAGGTTTTGTTTTGGTGTTTTGCTTGATCTTAAAATTCTTGCCACCTCTTGTCGAATCTCCTCTGCTTTTGTTTCTTCAGAGGAGTCAAGGACAGCTTTCACTCCAGGTATTATTTCTTCTTTAGGGATTTCCTTAGGAGATATCGCAAAATTAAAACCGTTACTCAGTACGGATTTTTCACTTTCTGAGAGACTGTAGGATGATATATTATGTACTAATTTATCGACGTCTACTGATGATCTTTGTGGCTGACTCGACTTTCTTAGAAGATTGTCATACTTTTTCGAAAGTTTATCTGTCTTAATATTCTTATTTGTTTCTGTTCCCCAAAAGCCAATGTTTCTATGCGATTCCACAATAAAGGGTAAATGATGTTACTTAGTTTAAGGTGTAACTTTAAAAGTTCTTTCTCTGTCTCGGCTAGTTGTTTTCTAGTTTGATGGATTTGTTCTTTTAATAACGCCTTACTAGCATTTTGAAGTATGGTGTTAGTTTTTCTAGTTTTAGTATGATAAGACAACCGTGTAAAAGTAGAAAGTGAATCGCTGTCACGACACTTAATTTGAAAGGTTAGATCACATAAAAGATTAGTTTTCTTACCTCTCAGTTTCTCATACATCTTGATTGTCTTGAAAATCTCCTCCCCGTAGAGGTGTGTAGTGTTGATTTTTACTCCTTCACGGATGGAAAAAAAGTTCACCAATAAACCCCGAAATTCAACAAAAAATCATACCACGGAAAAAGCAAGCAAGCCGAGCAGATGTCCTAAACTCTATGGTCTACCAAAAATACACAAACCAGGGGCGCCTATCAGACCTATTGTTAGTGCTGTTAATTCGCCGCTACAAAAACTGGAGAAATACCTTTCTGAAATTATGCAACCAACTGTAGAAAAAGCTGATTCATTTGTAAAAAACTCGGAGCATTTCACTCGAATTATACGAGATATCGTCCTTGAAAAAAATGATATCATAGCAAGCCTAGATGTCAAATCGTTATATCCCAGTATTCCCATTGACGAAGCATTGGACAAGATTGCTATGAACGTGGATTTCCAGGCACATATAATAGAACTCTCAGAGCATTGCCTCAAAAATACTTATTTTTCTTTCAACGGGCAAATGTATAAACAAATGGATGGTGCTCCAATGGGGTCCTAGCTATCACCAGTAGTCGCGAATTTATTTATGATATACTTCGAGAAAGAAGCTTTTGAGAAAGCAAGTTTGAAACCCAAATTATGGATTCGTTATGTGGATGACATATTTATTATATGGCAACATGGTCATGCAGAACTCGAAAAATTTCTGGCTCACGTAAATTCAATCCACCCCAGAATACAATTTACTCTAGAGTTAGAGGAAAACAACAAACTACCATTTTTAGATGTTTTGGTCACAAAACTACATAACGGACATGTCGACTACACCGTGTATAGAAAACCAACACATACAGACAGATATTTAAATGCAAAATCACATCATCACCCAGCACAAATTCAAGCTCTGGCAAATACTCTAATATCTAGATCCGTGCGACTAACTGAAACACAGACGAGACAAAACGAACTTAAGGTAATATCTAGTGCTTTAAAGAAAAATGGCTACACAAATCGCACCATAGAGAAAGCTATTAATGCACAGGTTTCCCGAACAACGAACAACACAAAATATGAACCTGAAAAGCAACGAGTAGTCTTACCATATGTAAAAGGCACAACAGACAGAATCGGAAGAATTCTGAGGAAACACAACTTACAAACAATACACAAGCCACAAACAACTATAGGTAAACTACTCGGAAACCCAAAAGATAAAATCAAACTGGAAAACCACGGAGTGTACAGTATTCCGTGCCAGGACTGTGAAAAGTTGTAAGTGGGGCAAACTGACAGGCGAATATCAGCAAGAGTGGAAGAGCATAAACTCAGCATCAGAAATAAACAAACAACCTCAGCTTTATTCCTACATCATCAGGAAACCGGCCATAAAATAAATTTCGATGGGTGCAGGGAGATTGCCAATATAGAACATTATAAGACCAGAATAATCCGAGAAGCCATAGAAATTGAAAAGCAAGGTGATTTAAATAAAAGGGACGAATCATTAAAACTACCAACAGTATGGAAAGCAATAATCGACAAATCTAAAATCGCAAAAACTCAAGCGCAATTAGCGCAACAACAACAGCACCATCCGGAAAACATAAATAACGACCAACGCCTGCGCAGATATAACCTTCGGCCCCGAGTGGGGGTATAAAAAGGAAGCGTCGCAGTCACCAACACTTCAGTCTCTATTCGGACGCGAGAAAGAAAGCTTCGAAAATGCCAAATGTGATTCTGGCGAAACGTCAGCAAAACTGTTCTTTTCAGAACGACAGTAGTGAACGGATGTACACCCAGAATGAAAACACATTGTATTTTTCCATCCGTGAAGGAGTAAAAATCAACATATATATATATATATATATATATATATATATATATATATATAATTATAATTTTTATTATTATTATTATTATTTGAAAATGTTGTTTGATCTAAAAATTATATATAAGAGAAAATTGAACTTCAGTTTTCGATATGTTTCTTTTATTCATTGCCAAAGGTTCTTTTTTAATTCCTGCCATTTCGAAAAACGTTATTTTGGTGGTATTTGTAATACTCTAATTTTGTTACATAGTTTAATCTTTAAGTTTAATATTTATAATGTACTATTTTAGTGTTAATTTTGAATAATTCATATGTTCGCTTTATTTAAATTATATATTGGTTTTATAGTTTAGTTAGATTACCCATATCTGAAGCGAAGCGCCACCTATTATCAACAACTATCAGTATTCTTAAACTAAAGTAGTTCACCACCCCGTTCTCAAGAAACGTTTTACTGCAAGTTCGAACGTTGTTGCATGGGATGGCGATGCCTAGATTCATACAATATCATTCATCAAATAAAATTATAATTATTTGAAAAACGAAACCCAAATAACATCGAAAGATATTTATTTCTTAATATTACAGAGTAAATAAGAATTTAATTTTTTCAATCTTAAAAACCTGTTTTGCCTCCTTTATGCAAGTTTTGGTCTTTCGATAATCTTGTCAGGATGTTGCATTTTCGACTTCAAACCTCTATTTTTGGGTCCAAACATATCTTTTCTGTTGCTGTAAATAAAATACTGGCATTAATGCACCGAATTTTTTTTGCATGTAAGGTCGATATTTTATATTAATACTCATGTAGGAATGTATGTTTATGAAGCACGGTTACTTTGATAAATATTCCTATTTTAGATATATATAAGATTGTTTTTAGGCCAATACATGCTTGTTATTTTATTTTAAATTTACGCTATGTTAATTGTATTCCCTTTTAGCCCTGGATATCTAACACATAAGGGCAATATTAGTACAAATTCTTTCACTTAACTTTGGCCTATAAACGCATGAAATTTCTCGATTTAAAATCAATATTCATACCTTTTTTTTCTTGGATTAGGTAGCAGTTGCATATTGGTATAGCTAAATCGGTTGTGTGTAGTGTTTGGAAAACCGAATTACTTCCGTAGATATTTCCTTTTTCAATAATTTTCTCCTAATTGCGTGAGTATTTAGACCCTATTATGTCTTGAATTATTACTCGACCATTTTTTTTGTCTTCTATGAATTGCCTAAAATATTTCGTTATGAATAAATCTCTTTTAATGGTAAAATAACAAATTTATTTATATTGTATTGATGGAAAATTCCATTTCAATTAATTATAGGTACCTTTTTGTTGTCAGAGTTTTTGCACTTCCCCATAGCTTTGTTCTCTGTTTTAATTGCATTTCTTGATTTCTCGGGATAGCCTTTTCAACTGTTATTCTAATTGTTTAAGTTTTGGAAGCTGGAAAATAGATGTTTGTTTACTATTCATTTTGCCTAGCCTAGCGAGTCACTTCCTATGCACTGTCACTCGCTGCATCCGATATGCCCTCATTCAGTAGGCGCATGCTAAGATCCCAACTGTTGCCAAGTTTATTCTCAGGTGGTTGCCGTTTGAATTACAAAACCAACCATCATCGCTTCACTTTTCTGGTCTCCTATAACATCGAAAGGTCCTCAGTGCGAACTGGGGAAAATAAAATCCAAGTTTTTCTTGGGAATCCGTTAATGGGATTTCTCCTCAGCTTCGTAATAATTTGTTTAAGGTTTTGTATTTGTGAATTTTATAATATTTTGTAATCTTTCTGAGAGAGGATTTTTGGTGCTGAAGTTGGACTAGGCCGCCATTTTCCTGCCACGTTGTGAAGAAGTCTTCCTGTCCGGGGCGAACTAAACCCTATTGAATAGGGTCCTAGTAAGGGGTTTTAAGGCTCATTTTGACGTGAACGAGTAACGTTCCGCCCAACAACTACTTTTTTTACTTTTAATTTTTTTTCCCACGCCCACTATCCGGGATAAACGAGCTTAGAGCATTGATATTGCACGCTCTGTTGACCACGAGCTTGTCTCTTGATACTTTTGCCTTTTTTTTAATTACCTTTGCGAGTTTTTTTTTATTTCACTAAATTAACAAAAATATTTCCTATTTTATTATTAAAAAAATAAGAGCGTAGCAATCTTGCACCCTACGGTTATAAACCAGAGCAAGGGTTGCATATTATTTACTACGTGTAATATTTTAGATTCTTGAAAATCGCAGGTTTCACCTGTTCAACTTACAAAAAATTACCAAAAGAAATGCATTACATAAAAGTGACGCAAGATTAAACAAAAGATCTTGTGCACTATCAGAACATAATTGACACTGGTCAAACGAAAATTTAAGTTAAATTTACTCGTATACTTTATTAGATTATTTGATCAAATAAATTTTTCCACTAATAATAATAATAATAATAACATTTATAATTAATTATATAAATGATTCTAACTTATTTTCTTTCTTTCTTATATGCAATCTTACTATTTTTACCTAAAATTTAAACATTATCCTTCTAATAAACTCACAACCGTTAAATTTGAAACATTCAGTCTTTTTGCCATATTTCAGTAACAAAAGAACAACATAGTTAAATTTTCTTTTCCATGAGGCCATATTACAAAAGTATCATCTACATATCTAAACCAACATTTCGGTTTTAAAGGAGCAAAGCTTAGAACAATTTTCTCGAAAGCCTCCATGAAGATATTTACTACCACAGGAGGCAGCGGAGATCCCATGGCGGCAACCGAGGATTGCTCATGAAAGGTCTGTTAAAAAACTTAATATTTGGACCTGAAGCACTCTCTTATCAATTTTATTAAGATTGGATTAAAGTTTCTATGTTGAAATATGTCACAAATTATAGAAATTGGATCGTCATTAGTCACACTTGTATACAGGGATTCAATATCAATACTGACTAGAATATCACCGGGAACTAAAGTAAAATCAAGTTTTTCTACGAAATATTTAGAGTTTTTGATATAAGAATTAGATCATCCTGTGTAGGGGATTAATATATTGGTTAAATACTTACTTATTTCGTAAGACGGCGAACCTATTGCAATGACGTAACGGTATATTAGCTTTATTCATTTTTGGAAGTCCGTTAAATCGAAGAATCTTCGAACCGCTTGGTTTCAATTTCTTCTACTCTAGACCTGGCAAATCCAAGACATTAATAAGGCTGAAAATGTTTCTTTCAATTTTCTTAGTGGGATCTGTTCGTATTGTCCTATAGCTGTCATCTTGAAGTAATGTCTCTATTTTCTCTACGTAGTTGTTCTTATACATGACCACCGTTATATCATCTTTTTTAACATTAAGGATCTTTATGGCTGTTCTTTCTGCGGCTAACAAGTTGGGTTTTGGTGGTATAGAGTTGCGAAGAATTTTTACTGTTTCGTATCGAACTGAATCTGCCTGTTCTTGTGGCAGTTTTCGGATGTACTCCACACTTGCTATTATGTCCTCTACTGGAATGGTTTTTGGAGCAATTGCGAAATTATGTCTTTTAGAAAGAACTGATTCCTCAGCTTTTGTTAATGAAATAGTTGATAAATTAATTACCCTATTTTGTAGTTGCTGTACTGGCTGATGCTTACTGCGCAGAGTTTTGAACTTCCTCGGTTGTTTTGCTGTCAGTTGCTGTTAAACCCTTTCAGCTTGCTGGAAGATGATTTTGTATGAGAATTCTTTGTTTCTGAGATAAAGTGTATATAGGTAAAACTGGATGGTCTGTGTCTATTAGATTAAAGGAACATGATGTATAAGCAACGAACAAATTGTTCAAGCCTTTGTCGCTGAACATCAGCACACATTAATGTAAAAGATACCGAGGATCTTGCATCACTATTATAAATGAAAAATTAAAGAATCCATTGAAATTATCAAGCATCCTGAAAACTTTAATAGAAACGTGGGCTACGTGCTACATCATTCGTGGAAACCAATCATCACAGTAAGTCATGCGTAATGATATTGGCTTTAGCCAATGGTGATGAACACAGGTCGGGTATACATACCTGAACTTTGTTCCTCGGAGCTTATTCAATAATTTCAATTTGACACGGTCTAAACTCAAGCACCATGATTTCTTAATTGCCTCCAGTCCAGGAAGCTTTCGTACTATGTTATAAAATGGTAATTAGCTTATTCCAAACTCATTCGATTTCAAGGTACAGTAATCTTTCTCGTTTGCAATAAGTACCTCACCAATCTTGTTATGTAATATACTATAACACAATACCTTAACGGTTTCTACATAAATATCATTAACAACAAGGAAATGAAAATATATTTACTACATAGCATTATTTAAAGTACTTTTGGATGCTTTTCAATAGACTTCTGAGGGCTACCTTGTATTAGAAGACTTGAGTTTTTCGTTATTTTTGGTTTTCCTGTAGTGTAATTTTGTAGGGCTCAGAAACTTAAATTTATTTGGAAGTACTGTATTAATTAAATATCAAAATCTTTTTCTATATGTACTAATTCAAATTTAAAAATACTTTATTGTCAAGAATAGACCACTGTCCAAGAATTGCTAAAAAATTAACCTAAATTAAAAAATATATAATCAAGCAATAAAAATATATAATCCTTAGAAGGTATTGAACAGAACTGTTGAATAATATATTCAAAAATATACGCTATAAAATAAACAGCTCAATAGTTCTATACATTATTAATCAAAACTAAAATAGAATTAAAATAGCATTTAGAATTAGAAAACGCTAAGATTACACTCGCTCAGATTATAATACAGTGGCGGCTCGTGGATTTAGGAACGGCTGAAGCGCAGCGTAGCTAGCAAAATCGCAATTTTTTAACCTTTTTAAGATGTTAATTATCTATAGCTTTTGAGCGTTTTTTAATATTCAGGGGAAACAATATGAATTTATAAGATTTTAAATATATTTTTTTGTTTTTGAAAAACAGTTATGTACCTATATCTTAAAGCTAATTTCGATTCGAATCGATCGATGCCAAACTGCTTCCGCCTCCGATGATCCGAATACACTAATTTCAATTAATTCTATAATAAGCGAACAAGCGCTTGCAGCCCGCAGCAGCAGTTTTATGCCGCTCGCATCTCTATTAGCTTACGGATATTCACCATTGCGTTTCCATAGCAACTGCTGTAAGCAAATATAAGCGCGAAAGCCGGCGTGTGTGGGAAATCTGATGCGGAATTTGTTAAAGTGCGGGACACGAAAGAAAACCGGACGGATTCAATTGGTTTAGGAAGGTCGGCCAAGAAATCTCTTTAATCCAGTGGTGTCCCGTTTAAATAATATGGCACTCCTTTTTGACTATACGCACTTCAGATAACTAAAAAATGTAACTATGCTTAATGAACCTTTATCTATATTTGTCCGTTTTCTTTCGGGTACCGCACTTCTATATCTCTTTTGTGTTGCAAAAACGGCGAACTTTCCAATTTTAAAATGATTTAATTTTGAATCTTCGTGATCGATTTACCTATAAATATATTGTTTCTTGAGTTCTGTCATTAACGGTTCCCGGGCTACTGCCTACGTCCATTATTATTGGACCACCCAGTATAGTGATACATGATTTACAAGTCCAGATTTTACAAGGGCAGCCAGCATCAGATCCAGTGAACGAAATTTATCAAAATTTTAATATATGCAGTTCGACTTTGGGCTACTCGGTGTGGCCGTCTGTCTCCGTTCGTCATATTACTTTATACAGGGGCCGTCATTATAAAGTACTATACAGGGCGTTTTCTAATTGCGTGTTGATGTTAAAGGGGGTGTTTTTATGTCCTGAATGTCTTAACTTTTGAGATACAGGATGGTAAAGTTTAAAAAGAAAACATTTTTTTTCATCCCAATTCTGATGCTATTGTAGATGACTGCATGAAATTTAATACACGTCTTCTATGCATTAAGGGGCATACGGATTTACCCAGGTTAGTTACATATGCACGCCACTAGTAGAAATTTCAAAAACTGATTGTTAATAAAAAATGCCCTTTTATGCATAAAAGACGTGTATCAAATTTCACACAGTTATTTATCTATAATAGCATCAAAACTAGGATTTAAAAAAAAATGTTTTTTTAAAACCCTGTATCTCTAAAGTTAAGACTTTTAGGTTCATATTAAACTTTTTTCTTAAAAAGGTCCAAGAATCACCCCCCTTTAACATTAGCACGCAATTAGGAAACGCCTTGTATAGTTCTTCAAATGACACCTCCTGTACAAAGTAATATGACAGGCGGAGATAAACGGTCACTTTTGGCATACCCGAATAGCCCAAAGTCGAACTGCATAAGTTAAAATTTAAATAAACCTTGTTCACTGGAATCAGTGCTGGCTCCCCTACTATAACTACATTGATGTGTTAATTTTGGAAAAATATGAGTTCTGTAGTTTTTAAAATATTAATTGCAATATTAGATATTTTTTGACACCCGATGTTGAACAGAAAATTAGTTATTTTATAGCAGTTTATTGACAGCTACTTTAAGAAAAATTTTACAAAATATGTAAAAAAAAAACTAAGCTATTTTTGAGGTTGACGGCTGTGACTCTAATGGTTTAATTCCTTCCAAATCGTTGTCTTCCTCTGAAAATGATGAAGTTTCGTCGTCACTACTCTCAGATCCCAGATCGATAACTAAATCATCAATAACCGTTTCAATTTTGCCATCTACTTCCCAGTATTTATCTTCAATAGAACGAACATGTTTAACATACGATTTCCAATTTTCAGCCGATATTGAGTCAATCGCTTCTATTGTTATTTTATTTAAATCTTTAATTAACAGTTCACCGGTGTTTTCGAATATATTTTTTTATTCCTGCCCATGCAAGTTCAATAGGGTTGAGGTCGCACATGTATGGAGGCAGCCTTAAAGGTGTATGACCGAGGTTACGTAATTGTATTGTCAATTTTATACTTTTTTACTCTAGGCTTGTTGGCTGATATTAATTCATATAATTGATATTTTCTCCATGTTGGATTACATACAAGATTGTTCGATTTAAGCCACGATATCATATGAGCTTTTGTAGAGTATTTAGTTGGCACTTTATCTTCTACGTGAGAATGATAAGACGCATTATCCATTACCACGACTGATTTGGGAGGAATGTAGTAGCTAGAAGTAGGTAGAAGCTTCTCAAGTAACCACTTTTCAAAATTATCTCTATTCATCTGTCCTGATAGTCTCCAATTGTTAGTCCCGAACGAAAATCTAAAGCAGCACCTGAAACAAATCCGGCTTCTGAACCAGCATGAACTATAATAAAGCGACTACCAGAGCGAATTCCCTGAGCAACACCTGTAACACTTTCACTTTGTCAGCATTTGTTCACTGACATATCATTATCTACCCAGGTTTCATCTAGATACACAATTTGCGTCCTTCTTGCCTATATTGCCTTACAGTTGATAGATATTTCACCCGCCAGTGAAAAATATTTGGTCTCTCAATGAGCAATTTTCGTTTATTTTGGCACTTGCACCAAACAAAACCATTTGATCGTAAAAGCCGATTTAAGGTTTTATCTTCGTAGGGAAAATCTATATATTTTTATATAAAAATCCTCTATTGTTTGACGAATTACTTGAAAATCACCATCGTCAATTTTATCTTTGTATGATAATCGGAGTCTTTTTTAACCAGGAGATTTTAAAGATGAAGTATAACATGAGCGATCATTATGTTCTCTTTGAATTTTTCTTACACTACTTTTCGAAACACCACTGTAAAATGCAGCGCGTTCTGTCCGATTTTGAATTGGAATAGTCAAACTATTATTTTCAGCTTCTCTAGTACAGGCCTCTAATACGCTCGCAATAACTTCACGTGCACCGCTTCGAATTGTTTTTCCTCTTTTGCTCGCCATCGTTACTTCGAAATAATAATTCAAATTCAACGCAACGCATTTATATAGAAATGAAAACAAATGCTCGAAATGTATAGGCGCCACTGGAAATAGCTATAACCTTCTAGCGGCAAGTGCATGGGGACTCTAGGCACATCCCAATTACAAGTGGACCAGTGCGAAATTTACTAAATCCTCGATTAATTTTCCGTACCTCTTAGTTGGCGCACTTTATAGGTGAAGCGGGAAACTATTACAACAAATAAAATTTATTTGCATACACAAATTTTACTTTTCCGCTTGCTTAAGACTATGAACCATTATTTTAAGGACCGCCCGGTTTTCTTTCGTGTCCCGCACTTTACTGCTGATGGTGATTCCTCAAGGGATCGCTCTTATGAAAAAGTGTTCAGCGCGCTATGTTTTTTAAGTCATTATTATTTTTTGAGTATATAACGCACTAGTTTTGATAGAAAATAATGGTGTAATTACGTAAATAATGTGAATTTATATCAAACATACTACATTTTTATAATAAAAATGTAGATTATAAAGTGCTTAATATTTTAAAAATATTTTTATATTTAAGTAAATTGATTTCAAAATGTAGGTGAAGAGTCGCTTCACCCGCGTCCCGTGGCGAGCCACCACTGTTATAATATACCTTACATAGTAATTTTATGTTTCAACTTAAAAATAAATGTTTCCTATCAAGAATAGGAAAACTCAACGGACAAAGCACAAACACTAAAAATGTATATAAATAATAAAGGAAATTTGATTTAATAGGCTAAAACAACAATTATATATGTTATTTAATTAAGACTAAGAAAATGTTAAAAAAAAATATAAAAATCTTTCGTTTTAGTGAAGTATGACCCAGTTTAGTTCAGCACGTTGCTATTTAGTAACACCTATATATATACTGTGTTTTCAAACAGTTTTATTGGGCGCCATTTTGTTCAAGTTATTGGACTCGTACCAAATTTTGCCAGTTTCTACCTATGCTATACTTAATTTTTGGACATAATTTAAAATAAATTAAATAAGCAGGTTTTTCAGATTTTTTAAAACTTTATTAGACCATTTTATTCCGTCATGTTAAACCAATTACCAATTTATCCTTATCTGGCTGCTATTTGTTCGGCCATCTTGAATTCGTGCCAAAATTTTAGCAGCTTATCTCTATAGCACGCTTAGTTCTTGCACAAAATGCAAAATCAATCTTATAAGTCAGTTTTCAGGCTGACCCTTTTATTAGGTCGCCATTTTGTTTTGCAATCTACGATTTGTGTGCAAAATTTGAGATAATTTTGATAAATAGTTTTTAATGATAATTTTTTTAACATTTCAGTAGGTCGCTATATTGGATTATTACTAAAATGTTACTAGGTCATCTATATATAACCCTTAATTTTTGATTATAATTTGACGTCAATCGGCTAGGTATGTCTGTCAGACAGACATACCGACGGAACTGAGATAACATGTTCTTTGGCACTAGGGAGCCTAAAACGTGAAGATCAGATTTATAGAAACTTGGAAGAATGATTTTTTTACGATTACAAACATTTTATGTGGCCGCCATTTTGTTTCGCCGTCTTGAATTCGCATCACAATTCATCTCTATAAAAAACTTAATTCTTGCACAAAATTTGAAATCAATCTAATAAGTAGTTTTTTTTTCTTTTTCTGACTGAGTTTTTATTATATTTATTATCTGAGGACTAAGTTCAATAATAACCTATCTAGTAAGGAAACGTGGACTGAGTTAAGAAAATTGAATGTTATACAAAACAAACAAAAGTGTATTCCGCAACATTTATCTAATGTTGACAAAATTAACAATTATTTTACATCAACATGTACTAATCCTCAGCAGCCAAGTCAAAATTTACTGAATTACTATAATTATAACCTAAAAAACCTAATATTTTTAGCCTAAAAAAGTAACTAAAGATGAATTGATGACAATTGAATTATTCTCTCGATTAAAAGTAAGGCATACGGATGAGACGGGCTCAATATTATATTAACACAATTTTGTTGCCCATTTATTATTCCTTTTTTACTACATATAATAAATGAATGTTTAAAAAAATCATTGTTTCCCAAAATGTGGAAACACGCTTTTGTTACGCCTTTACCAAGAATACCCCAACCTAACGAATTTAAAGACTTGCGTTCAATAAGCATCCTTCCAACCCTTTCTAACGTTCTTGAAAAAATTGTAGATAAACAAGTTCGCCTGTTTCTAGATGAAAATAAATTATTGCCACTAAAGCAATCAGGTGTTCGTAAAGGGCATAGCTGTGCCACAGCGATGGCAGACGTCACTGATGATATATTTCGAGCTTGGGATGCGGGTCAATTTAGTGCACTGATTTTACTAGACTACACGAAGGCATTTGACTTAATTAATCATCAAATTCTTTTAGCAATTTTACATTATATAGGCCCTTCAAGTAATGCTCTAGAATTTTTTAAATCGTATTTGGATGCTCGCCTGCAGCAAATTGTTTTGGATGGCTTAAAATCTAACGCCGCATTCTTATCAGTAGGTGTTCCTCAAGGGAGTATATTAGGGCCATTACTGTATACAATATACACAAGTCGATTCCAGGATTTTTTAAAATTTTGTCTCTATCATTTATATGCCGACGACACGAAACTTTATTATCATTTTTACCTAAACAATATACAGGCTGCTAACAGAAACATAAATTCTGATCTACAAGATATAATTCAAGTCTCCATAGATCATCACTTGAAAATAAATCCTAAAAAATCGTCAATTACTGTATTCGGAGGGGACAAAAACCTTAGATTGAGAGTAAGCAGTGAACTTAACATACATGTGAATAACATCACTATTCCCGTTACTAATACTTCAAAATCATACGGCCTTGTTATCGACTCTGATCTTCGGTTTCATGAGCATGTAACCGGCAAATTAAAAAAAGCTTATATCGCTCTTAAACTTATATATAATCAGAGACAATTTCTAAGTCAAGAATTAAAAAAAGTTCTATGCGATTCTTTGGTTCTGTCTAATTTTAACCACTGCGACACCGTATATGGCCCTTGCTTGGATCAAGTTGATTTTCGCAGAATTCAAAAAGTCCAAAATGCGTGTCTTCGCCTTATTTTTGAAATCCGCCGTAGAAATCCTATATCACATAAGCTCAAAGATATTGCGTAGCTCAATATGTTTGATCGCAGGAAGCTACACACCATTTCTCTTAGCTATAAAATAATCAAATTTAAATCTCCACAATATTTATACGACAAAGTACATTTCAGGGTGGATAATCATCATCGTAATCTTAGAAACTTACATCAGCTGACTATTCCACGGCATAGAAAACAGCTTTTTAAAACAAGTTTTTCATATAACTTTTCTTCTAATTTAAATTCTATGGGCATCGCGTCATTTGATCAGTTCTGTTCTGCCTTTCAAAAAAAAAAAATAAAACAATTTCTGTTCTCTCGCCAGTAAATAAGTACCGCTGAATAAATATCAATATTTTTTAACATTTTTTTTCTCTTGCGCTTAGTTTACATTCGTATATACCCTTTCCCTATTCCTTTTCCTTTCCTTTCTTCTATCTAGCTCGCATTTTTTACATTTATTAAATTACTGTAGCCTATAGATCTAACATTACATTGTGTTTAGATTTTTTTTTGCCGACACTGAGGTGCTTTAGATTATTTTTTCTCTCTCAGCTATGCAAAGCCTGAACGGTGCCTGGTTATCTACCAGGAAACTGCCATGACATGGCCTTTTATTTTTCATTTACTAATATGTATTTGTATATATATATATATATATATATAACATAGTTAATTTCCTGTAATAATATGGTGTAATTGAAAAGTAATAAATTTCGATTATTATTATTATTATTATTATTATATTAATATTTTAATAAGCCGCTATTTTGTTTCGCCATCTTGAATTCGTACCAACATTTCCGTTTCATTCCTACGTAATAATTTATTTACCATTTCCCTAGGCCTACATTTTGTTTCGTCATATTGCATTTGTACCAAAAAGGTCATCCCCATATAACCTATAATTTTTGACCAAAATTTGAAGTCAATCGAGTAAGTAGCCGTAAAAAGACAAACCGACGGAATTGAAAAAAGAACATGTTTTTTGGCATCTAGGGATCCTAAAACGTAAAGTTAACGCATAAAGTTCAACTTATACAAATAATACAATTCCTTCGGAGATGTGATAGGGTAGCAGGTACGGAGTAAATTTAACATGTATTATAAAAAACTTAATAGTTTTTGAAATATTTCCATTTTTCTCAAAAACATAGACCTTAATATTTTAAAAGTTAGTTCCCAAAAAACCGACTATAATTTTTTTTAACCTTTTAACTGGATTACTGCCCAACACTATAGTTTTATGTTTGGAATGAAAACATTCCGAAAATTAATTAGATCATAGGAAAATATTTTTTTTTTAAATCAGAATTTCTTATCGCTTACTTTTACAAAAATCTTCAAGCAACATTTGTGCAAAATTTTTGCAAGCTATTTAGCAAGGTACAAACGATACCAAAAGTGCTTGATAGTTCCCAAAAAAATGAGTAACCAAAAACTCGGTGCCTCTTTTATGCTACTGATTTTTTGCGGTACTGCGACAGTTCGAGATTATTTACCTCCAGGAAACCAATTAAATAAATTATTTTAAGATTATATTATTTGGTTATTTTTGATTTTTATTGTTGTCAATTTTGTTTCTTTTAAATTAACATTTAATACATAGATTAGAATTGTTCGATATAAAGAATAATTTTTGTTGTCAAAATACAAGTAGAAAAAAAATCTACGACAACAGTTTAATTACTTACGATGTAGTTTGACAGTGACAGTAGTCCGAAGTAATTGAGTTGCGAAGTTTATTTTTCATCGTTGTTGTTGTTATATTTTGAGTGTTATGGCTGCACCAATGTAGAATACGCACGCATTTTGTTTATGCTGCCAAGGCTCGCCAGGCATACTAACATCGCGCGTCGCTTCCCTAACCGCTACATATCAAATGTCCGCGTCTCCCTGGGACATATCCAACTACCGCTCAAATTGGATCCGTGAGACGTAGAAGGGTTGCCGCCGGTGCTCCCCCCGTATATCAATTAGATGATGAGGAAGAAATATTTAGGCATTTTGAAGACGACCCAACCACTTCAACTTCTACAGTCTCAAGGCAAACAGCAGCATCACAATAGAAAGTTTGTTTAACGATAAACGGGGTGGGAAGCCATCCTTCTGGAGGAAGGTAGTCTTGGAAGGAGAGTAGAATTTTGCCGCCTAATGATACATTCAATTGTATAAAATGTAAGTTTCTTAACAAATCTTTAAAAAAAAATTTAATTATTAAATTTAAAAAAATTTAATCGAGAGGGCATATCAAACTTAAGTTTTCTGTAAATGTGTGAATGGGATTAATTGGCCGCTATTTAATAAGACCACTTTTTTTTAAGACAATTTAAACGGGGAAATTAGTAAAAAGATTTTAAGGAATGATCTGTTTTTAGAAGATGTTCCTCTCGCCGTCAAAGAGCAAATTATATTCCAGCGCGACGCACGGTTGTCCAGCGCATTATCGGATGACAATACGGTGGTTTTGACGACCGGATTAGTTTGCATCAACGTTTTCCCAACCGCTAGATTGGAAGCACAGGGTTCAATATTTTGGGCAACGGGAAGCCTCGACTTAACTTCTCTTGACTATTATGTGTGGGTACATACGAAACAGCTGTTCTATGGAACTCCAGTAAATTCTCTAGAATGTCTTAGACAAAGAATCACGGACGGTGCCCAACACATACGGAATAACTTGACAACTGAAATAAGGAAGACGGAAATTAGAAAACCCTGTCCTGTATGTATTTGAAATAGGGGCTCTCATTTCCAATAAGATTTGTAATTTTGTTTATCTACTATGAAAATAATAAAAAATTAAATGCTATTTTTAACGTACGTTTTCAACATTTATTTATAAATAAAAACCGTATTAAGCACTTTTGGTATCGTTTGTACTTTTTTAGAAAGCTATTCCAATAAGGGAGTTTTAAGAAATTTTGCACAAATGTTGCTTGAAGATTTTTGTAAAAATAACCGACAAGAAATTGTGATACCTTATTTTTTAAAACGAGTTTTGAAGACTCTATTTAACATTTTCCTATGATCTAAATAATTCCGGAGTTTTTTCATTCCAAAAATAAGACCATAGTGTTGGGCAAGTAATCTAGTTGAAAGTTATAAAATTTATTTTTTGGGAACTAACTTTTAAAACATTAAGGTATTCGAAAAAAAACTATTAAGTTTTGTACAATGCATGTTAAATTTACTCCTTACCTCATTACATCTCCAAAAGAATATATTGAACTACCAGTAACCCTGTATACACATATAACAAATCCTATATTTATAAATAATGTTACTGCTTCAAGGGCTCCTTGACAATCAGGCATCCGAACGAACATAAAATACTGAAACTGAATCCATGAAACGTAGAGGAGGTGACGCCGGTGCTCCCCCGTATATCAGTCAGATGATGAGGAGGAAATATTGTGGCATTTTGAGAACGGCCCAGCCACTTCAACTACAACAGTTATTAAGAGATGACCTACCTGCGCTTCTAGCAGATGCTCCTCAGGCCTTTAGGAAGCAAATCATATTTCAGCACTACGATTAATGTTTTCCTAACCGTCAGATTGAAAGGGCAGGGTGCAATACTTTAGACAGCGCGAAGCCCCGACTTAACTCCTCTTGACTAGACTCTGTGGGGTCATATGAGAGACTGGTCTATGCAACCACAGTAAATACCCCAGAGGATCTTAGACAAAGAATATGCGACAGTGTTAAACACATACGGAGTACTTTGACAACTAGAATAAAGAGTATGGAATAGGGGCTTTTATTTTCAACGAGATTTGTAAGAACTAAGTATTAACATGAAAATAATAAAAAATTAAATGCTATTTTTCAAGTACGTTTATCTAAAAATAAAAACCGTATTAAGCACTTTTGGTATCGTTTGTACCTTGTTGGATAGCTCTTACAATAAGGAAGTTTCAAAGCATGTTGCACAAATGTTGCTTGAAAATCTTCTTTGTAAAAATAACCGATAAGAAACTGTAATACCTTATTTTTAAAAAGAGTTTTGAAGACTTCTGAGAATTTTCTATGATCTAAATAATTTCCGGAGTTTTTTCATTCTAAAAATAAGACATAGTGTTGGGCAAGTAATCTAGTTGAAAGGTTAAACAAATTATGGTCGATTTTTTGAGAAATGACTTTTAAGACATTAAGGTCTGCGTCTTCGAGAAAAAAAACTATTACATTTTGTACAATGCATATTAGTATTAAATTTACTCCTTACTTCCTCCCCTATCACATCTCCAATAGAATGTATCGAACTACCAGTAACACTGTATATACACGTAACAAACCCTATATCTATAAATAATGTAACTGCTTGAAGGGGTCTTCGACCATCAAACATCCGAACGAACATAAAACACAGAACAGATGGTAGTTTATGATAAATTAATGTTTTAATATAAATCGATTTTTATATCTTGGCCTAACTTGCTAGATCATCGAACAGCGATTCCCACATAGGACAGAGAAAGACAAAAGAACAATTGGTTGGACTCAGCTTATAAGGGGATTTTGAATTATTAAAGTTTAGTATATTCTAATTAAGTTTGGGAATTAGCCTTGGTAGGCTTTCTTGAAATACCAATAGCCCGAAAAATTTGTAGTGTACCTTTTATTTATGCTTTATTTTATTAATTGCAGTTATTGATATTTAATTTTACAGGAAACCAACATAAAAGCGACGTAATTTAATATTTGTAATACTAAAAAATATTTTTTCAAGAAAAGGTAACGTAAGCAATTAGAATAATATAGAATATAAAGAAGAAAATAATGAGATACAAAATTATCGAGTGAGACTCACATAATGTTGAACTTAAATATAAACATAAAACGAGTTTTAAACTTTTATTTCGCAAATAATATTCTTTTGTATCATTATACAATTTTTTTTTTTCAAATAAGTATATCTTAATGTCTTAAAAGATTTCTTAAGCTTTCAACTGGATTGCTTGCCCAATACTATAGTCTGCTGTTTGGAATAAAAAAAAACTTGAGACATTGTTTAGATCATAGAAAAAATTTTAAATAAAAAGTCCTCAAAATTATTTTTAAAAATAAAGTATCAATTTCTTATCGGTTATTTTTCAAAAATTTTCAAGCAACATTTGTGCAAGATTTTTTGAAACTACCTTATTGCAATACCTATCCAACAACGTACAAACGATACCAAAAAAGCTTGATAGTTTCCAAAAAAATAAGTAAACATAATGCATTTATTGTTACTGAGTTTTGGCGATTCTACGACAGTTCGACTTTATTTGCTCCAGGCAACCAATTAAATTATTTTAACATTAGAAACACAGACATTGACAATTTTCTTTATCGTTATCAATTTTGCTTCTTTTAAGTTAACATTTAATACATACATTAGAGTTGTTCGAAAGGAGGAATAATTTTTGGTTTCAAAATCTAATCAAATCAGAATCTACTACAACAGTTTAATTATTTGCGATGCAGTTTTACGGTGATAGTAGTCCGAAATAGTTGAGTTGCGAAGTTTATTTCTCATCGGTATTTTGAGTGCTATGGCCGCATACACCAACGCAGAATACGCAGACATTTTGTTTATCTGCGGATACTGTGACGGCAGTGCTGCCGAGGTTTGCCGAGAACACGAATGTCGCTTCCCTAACCGCCGCATACTAAATGTCCGCGTATTCGCTGAGACATATCTAATTATTCGCTGAAACTGAATTCGTGAAACATAGAAGAGATGACTCCAATGCTCCCCCCGTATATCACCAAGATGATGAAGAGAAAATAATATTTTGAGAACGACCCAACCACTTCAACTACTACAGTCTCAAGGCAATCAGCCTTACTTAGCAAGCCATCCTTATCATTATATCTCTGTCCATAGCTTGGAGGACGGCGCACAGTGCTGCGAATATATGGGACCATGGGACAAAAATCTTACGTTCTTGCGATTTGGCTGAAATTTAGTAGTAAGGGGTTTTCGAGGTCAAGGATCAAGAATCCGAGGCCAAAATTGAGTTATCTTACATTTGGATAGGGCTTTTCTAGATTTTCTGAAAATTGTTGAATAAACAGGTTTTTCAGCAACTCTCTACCATGTGATGTTGGATAAACCTTACACATTCAAAATTTTTTGATAAGAAGTATAGTTTTAAGAGTCGAATTACGATTTTATTTGGTAAAAATCAGTGTAAAAATCAGTTTTGATTTTGTGATATTTTTTACGATTCAGGAAAAATACTTTTGGTATAGAACAGTTAAATTTTGGGGAGAAATTTTGATTTATTGCATTTGAATATGTACTTTTACTTAATAATAGTTAAATATTTCGCATTGCTTTCTATCTTTTGCAATTATTTTTTTTATAAAGAACATGTAAAAGGAAAAAAATGTTTGCAATATCTTTATTTATTTGTTTTATATACGTATTTATATGCTTAACAAGAATAAATTTTAGAGAAAAAATTAAATGTTTACAAAGTTATATAATATATAGTTTTAAATGCTTATCAGATTATCTCAAATGATTTAGTTTTCAGAAGTGGCTACCATTTTTTTTTCATGTTCGTATCTAATAAACTATTAAAACAATTCTTAATGGAAGTGCGCTACCTTTATGAAATGATTTAAAAGATCAAAAAATAATGGTACATAAACTGCAGTACCTACGGGAAAAAACCGATCATGTGTTTAGGAATACACACATAAATATTAAGTATGAATTAACTAAAAAGATCTAAATGGTTGATCTACCTACTATATAATAATATGAATATCACCTTATATTATAAAATAACAAAATATTTAAATGCGCCTAATAAGTAATATGATTAATACATAAAAAGATATTGCCAGAGTAACTGTATACTCTATAGCCTAATTAAAAATAACGCGTAAATAAGTTTATATAAATTATGACAAGGTAGCAAAGCGTATCCAATATTCTTTCTAATACTGATACTGACTGTAGGGATTTAAGTAAGAACGATTAAAAAACTTAATACAGTAAATCCAGTGAAAGAATGTCCATGCGATATAATATGGCAATCAGCAAATCACATAAGATTGCGCATGGTGTCATTGCTAGTGTACGGGTATTCTTTCCATAAAACAACTGTTGTATTTTTTTGTTATAAGTAAATAAAAAGTGCGTGAATTATCAAATAAATGAAAAAACATAATACCTAAGCCTAAAGAGACAAAAGGAACTAGTATAAAACAAATTAAATTAATCAATAATACTGCTTATTCGCCATCTGAAAGTTTAATATCATTTTATACTATTTTTTTAGGAATCAGGATTTACAAGATACTTTTCAACTTCGACATTATCTGCTCTTTTCTTTTTAATGGTTGTTACTTTCCGGTAATTGGCAACAAAAGGTTCAGAAGTAATTAAAAGCCTTTGCATTAAATCTGTATTACAGTCAATTCTAGAACACTTTCGAGTGTGTGACAGTCGATTTTTCCTTACCTCCTTGTGACGAGCCTCCAAAGCGTCCTCGGATAACTGCCCAATTGGCAAGGAGAAGGAACCAATTATTTCACACCCGTGTTCTAGAATTTTGTGCACAGTGCTCGGCATATAATACCAACTGTAAAGTTCTAAATAGAGTGCCTTTGTTTCTTTTAAAAGTTCCCTAAATTTTGATAAATTTATTTCACAACCACTTGAAATGACTCGAAGGATGATTGAGAACTTAAATATTAAATTCTCATCCACACCTGTTATTTCTGAGCTAAGTTGGTATTTTTCAAAAAAACGTCTCGCCGTATTACCACCGTTGGTTGAGCCAAAACCTGGCTTTGGTTTATCCACTATTAAAGCCATTTTTGACTTAAATTCAGCTTGAATTCTTTTTTTATTATTCGCTACCAATTCCTTATCTTTCTCTGCTTTAACTTGCCAGGTTTTAACCGGCAACTTATACCCTATGTGCAAAACACATTCGAAAAATCGGATTTGACAATGTAGAGTGGATAAACCAAATCGGTAGTTCTCAACCTTTGATGGGCGAACGTCATTCGAGTTCATCTGTTTTGGCGTGGCCGCACATATAATACATTTTTGAGTAGAATTCATATTAGAAAGAATATTGGTTACACTACCATCCATCATAGTAAATATCATATGACAGTCTACCTGAGATTTTGTGCCATTTTTGCATTCAACTTCAAATTTTTTAAATTGGGCAATTTTATCTAGCATCATTTTCTCCTCAGCACGCACTAATTCTGCATTTTCTTTTTGAAAAAGCAGTTTAATGGGCCTACAATATAATGTAGAGGAGGTGCGTTGATTAACCCATATATCTGAGTTTATATTCGTTGTAATATTAGTTAATCTTAATGGCACCATAGCCACTAGAAACAAATATTCATCAGTGTTTGATACATCGCTAAATACTTGCTTATACTGGCTATGACCTGAACTGCCATCGAAACCCCATTTGCAAGTAAGTTTTAATTGCGCTGGACCATTAAAATTGACTGTTTTCAGAATGTTAGTAGCTATTTTCTCAATCAGTTCCTGAAAATTTACCTCTGCAGAGGTTTCGGTGGCAGTTATTTCAGATGGCAAAAGAGATTTTTTTAAATTTATTTAACATATACAAACTTGGAAACAAGTCTTCATGAACCTCATTCACAACTTCTCTTAATCGGTTGTATTTTTTTTCGGACAGATCTAAGTCCAAATATAGAGCTAGAGCTTGCTCAAGTGAAAGAGATGAACTTTTTTTTTCTGACGGAACTTCTGTTAATTGTGCGGCAAACTGAATTTCTGCAGGTGTCATAGTAGTTGTAATATGGGACACTCTTCTTCCTTTTGTCTTAGATGAAGCTTCTTCAAAGGCTATTTGAGGTCTACCACGGCTTGGTCCAGGCTGATTTAATTCATTGGCATTGGTATCCACGGCCAAAACATTTAGACATTCCGGGAGTTGTATTGAGCTTTGAAGCCAGGCCGCATTTCGCTGTACGAATCGGTCGTAACATCTGTACTCTTTCTGCCATTTGGTACTAAATTTTAAGCAGTAAAACTTGCTTAAATTTAAAAGCTCACTTTTAGTTTGAGCAGAGGGCTCAGTAATATATAACAACCCACATAGTTGCTCACAAACCAAATTTTTTGGGTTGTCATTCCGGTTATTTAACCAGGTGGTAAAAATATCAGCAACTTTTACTGCATCACTCTTATCTAAAAACACGAAAAAAACGCTTAGATGCAGATGGACGCAGCTGAATCATATTTTAATTTAAAGCATATTATTGTGGCATTAAAACCATAAAAAATCAACAAGGTGTTTTTTGGTGTTTTTTTTAAATGTCTAATTGAAGTTATTAAATAAAGCAACAAGCCCAAAAATACATCTTATTAAGTTTAAGTTTCTCTTGTCAATAACAAATACCAAAACAAAGTAACAAACTTATAAAATTAACACTACATACCTTGATTTCGTACTGCCATAATCAACAGATGGTAAAAAATTAAAAATATTAACTTAAACACACCCCTAACTTAACGCTTAAAATGCTATAAATAACGATGTCTGAGCAGGTTGTCAACCGATCCATTTTTCATGGTTTCCTAGCAACCAAGCAATTGTTTTCGATCATGGCTAGGTGCGATTTTGGATGTATAGACATATTTTCTTTACAATAAGCAAACTAATTTGTAATTAATAAATACTTAATTTTAACATTTTTGTCCATTGGTCGCGGCATTGTGCGGCGATCCTGAAAGGAGAATAGAATTCTGCCGCTTTATGATAGACATAGACATAGAGCCCGACAAGGGCAGCACTTAGGCTCACTGGGGCCCATTGTGCTATCCCCCCAAGTAGGCGTGTCAGGCCAAGAGCCCACTCCTTTTTAGAAAGCAAAGAACCCTTTCAGGTCGCGCACGTCCCACAAGCTCGGGTTCCACATAGGTGTCACCCGAGCAAAGCAGTCTGGCGTTGACTAAAGCGTCACATCGACAGACTAGATGCTCGCTAGTTTCATCTACCTCAGCACAAAACCTGCAGTATGGATCGTTGTCGAGTCCAATCTTATGCTGCCGCTTTATGATAGATTCACATGCAGAAAATGTAAGTTTCTTTAACAGACATTTTATAGACGAAACATAGGAGAATTACCGTGGGCTGCTCCCGTATATCAACCAGATGATGTGGAAGAAATATTGAGGATGACCCAACCACTTCAACTTTTACAATCTCGAGACAAACAAAAGCATCACAATAGAAAGTTTGGTTATCGATACACGGCGTTGGAAGCCATCCTTACCTTTATACCTCTGTTCAGGGCTTGGAGGAAGGTGATCTTGGAAGGAGAGTAGGATTCGGCCGCTTTATCATAAATTCACATGCAGAAAATGTAAGTTTCTTAACAGACATTTTATGGACGGATGAGTCAATATTGAATCGCGAGGACATATTAAATTTCCACAACCTACATTATGGGCCGTTTAATAAAGGAAACTGGTTTTCAAAGGAAGTTTATTTGTAAATTTGTGGATGGGACTCATTCGCCGCTATTTAATAGGACCACATTTTTCGAGACAATTTAAGCGGAGAAATGTTTGAAAATTTTTTAAGGGATGACCTACCGGTGCTTCTAGAAGATGTTACTCTCGCCGTCAAAGAGCATATTATTTTTCAGCACGACGGTTGTCCAGCGCATTATCGGCTGACAATATGGCAGTTACTAGATCAACATTTTTTTAACCATTGGATTGGAAGAGCAGGTCAAATACTTTGGCCAGCGCGAAACCCCGACTTAACTCCTCTTGATTATTAGGTATGAGGTCATATGAAAGAGCTGGTCTATACAACCCCTGTAAAAAATCTAAAAGATTTTCGAAAAAGGATAACCGACGCACATACGGTATATTTTGACAAGACAAGGAAGACGGAAATAAGAAGACACTCCCGGCATGTATTCGAAATGCGGATTCTCATTTTCAACAAGATTTGTAAGAATTAAATACTAATACGAAAATAATAAAAAATTAAATGTTATTTCTCAAGTACGTTTTTTACTGTTTATCTAAAACTAGAAACCGTATCAAGCACTTTTGATATATTTTGTACCATGTTGGATAACTATTGCAAGAAGAAGTTTCAAAAAATGTATGATTTATTCTATTAATTGCAGTTAATTATTAATATTTAAATTTGTAGTAAACCCACATAGAAACGACGTAGTTTAATATTTGTAGTACTAAAAAATATTTTTTAGTACTACAATTTTTATGAAAAGCTAACGTAAGCCATTACAAGAATATAGAATAGAAGAATATGGAATATAAAGAAGAAAATAATGAGTTATAAAATTATCGAAGGAAACTTACATAAATTTCAACTTAAATATAAAAATAAAACGAGTTTTAAAATTTTTATTTCCCAAATAATATTCCTTTGTACTATTATATATACATAAAACAAAGCCTATATCTATAAATAATGTAACTGCTTGAAGGGATCCTCGACCATCAGACATCCGAACGAACATAAAACACAGAACAGATGGTAGTTTATGATAAAATAATGTTTTAGTGTAAATCGATTTTTATAACTTGGCCTAAATTGCTAGATCACCGAACAGCGATTCCCACATAGGACAGTGAAAGACAAAGAACGATTTGGTTGGGCTTATGAGAGGATTCTGAATTATTATAGTTTAGTATGTATATAATGAAAACATATGTATTTAGGTTGTTTCATAGCCTTTATAAGACGTTTAAAAACTTGAATTGCATATAATTTTAAAAGAATTTCATAGTGCTTACTCAATTTTCTTTTTTAAAGGTATGTTTAATCTTTTTTACGAAAATACCATAATTTTCTCTTGATGAGAGAATTTGTTTCAAATTATATAGTTTTGTATTTTTTAATTTTCTAATGGGTCTGGGGAAAAACAAAACTAATTCAAAAATTTAATTGACTGGATGGTTACTTGATGAAAATTCATTAAAAAATAGATAATAAAACACTCAATATGTTTTAAATTTTCTAATATATTCAACAAAACCGATTCCACATACGCCTCACATTTATTAGAAAATAAACATACGTTAAATGATGAATTTAAGATTTTGCACACTGTAAACAAAAGCAAAAAATTAACCCTTTTAGAATCCTTAGAAATAAATAAAATTAAAAACACCCAGTATATCCTAAATGACCAACTAGACATAAATGGTTCACCTCTGTTGAATTACGTAAAACACTTGGGTTTTCCAAACCTTTAGATTCTCAGACCCAGTATTGTAAAAAAAGGTCAGTAATTTCGGACTCATAAAAAATATGTGTTTATTATGTCTTGAAATTCATTTAGTCCATTTCTGTTAATGTAGGTAGAAGTATCTCTTGTCTGAAGAAGAAGAAGATTAAAAATATAAACTTACCACGAAAATCATTCTTTGTATCCTTTGACGTAAAAAATCTATTCTCTAGTATACCTCCATTAGAGACACTAGGACTTATACAAAATTTGCTGACAATAAATAAATGCAACCCTTAGTCCAGTCAGATATAATAGCAGCTTTAAAAGTATGTTTAAATCAAAATTATTTTCAGTTTAACAAACAATTTTATAAAGCCAGAGTTGGTCTCATAATGGGAAACTCTTTAAGTCGACTTTTGGCAAAGATATTTATGATAGATATAGAACATAAAATTAAATCTAACCCGTTATTTAAAAGTAGTCTCTATTGGTATCGTTACGGATATGATATTTTTCTGAGAGACCTAAATACACCACATAAAAACATACAATTTACTGTTGAAATAGAGAATGACAACGCCATTAATTTTTTAGATTTGGCAATTGCAAAATAGGTAATAAACATGATTTTTCAATATTCCACAAATCTACACACACCGACACGACTATACATCATCTAGCCGAAGACTCGTAGCCGAGTATTATTCATCACATCTGTGCGTTATTTGTTCTTCTATCACTGTATAGCCCTATTCTTGGGGTGATCACCCGCGCACATTCGAGGCACATGAAGTTACCGGGGGCTGGTACGTTTCTTCTAATCTATTTGGGGCCGCTATAGCTAGCGATTACTCTTCTCCACTCCAGTCGGTTGCTCGCTATATCCTCCCAATTGCTTGCTCTGCCGACACTTTTTAGTGTGTCGTGAAGACGATCTTTGTATCGTCGACGCTGTCCGCCATGCCTGCGTTTGCCATTGAGCATTTCTCCATAAGGGAGTGATTTCGCAATCCGCTTGTCATCCATGCATTTTATATGGCCTGCCCATCTAAGTGTACTTCGCGAGATAAGCACTTTTACCTTAGTATTCGAAATGCGTATATAATGTATATCGAATATACATTATCTGTCTTAGATGCCTTTGTAGAATCCGTTCGAGAGCAGTTATATGTCTGGCGTATGGCACCCACGTTTCGCAACCGTATAAAAAGCTTGGAATAACTATAGCTCGATAAACAGCGAGCTTGGTACTAATTGATATTGCCACTGGCATTCAACATGCTACCCAGATAATTAAAACAGTCGACGTGTTCCAACTGATGTTCAAGGATTTGGTTATATTTATTCTGAGTCCAAGATCTTCGTATGCCCGTGTGTAGGTGCTTAGAGGATCCTGCAATTGATCTTGTGAGTGTGCCACCAAAGCGCAATCGTCTGCATACATAAGTTCCGTGATGTAATGGACTCTAGTTTTGAATATAGCACGTAATCGTCTTAGATTGAACAAGCCCCCGTCATACCGGTATCTTATGGAGACATGCCTCACGGCTAGTCTTCTATCTACTATGATTGATAAGGCAGCCATGAAAATTTTAAATAGCAATGGGGCCAGGACGCACCCCTGGCGTACACCAATACGAGTCTCAAACGCATCTGTAGTTTTTCCATTGTACGTTACTTGTGCCCAGTTATTCTCATGGAGGCTTTTACACACACCCATGAACGTACGAGGTATACCGAACTTGGACATGACGATCCATAGGGTATTTCGATCTACTGAATCAAAGGCTTTTGTGATGTCCACAAAGGCCACGTGCAGTTCTTGCGATTGTTCGATTGCTTTTTCTTGCAGTTGTCGGAGAGAGAATATCATGTCTATTGTAGAGAGATTCGGTCTAAATCCACATTGACTCTCTGGGATAAGCTTGTTCAAATACGGCAGGAGTCGGTTTGACATTACTCGAGCCAATATCTTGCCAGTCACCGCCAGCAGTGAGATTCCGCGATAGTTTCCACATTCCGTTGGGTCACCTTTCTTCTTAAAGATGTTTACGATAAGGGAGTCACGAATATCTTGTGGTACTTGTTCTTGGGTCCATATTGTTTCAAAAAGCGTTTTTAGATGTTAAATAATTACCGCGTCTTCGTTTGTCCAGGGTTCGGTTCTCTGTGTATTGAGGAATCAAGTTAATTGCTTCAGGATCAGTATCATTTTGTTGGTTTAAAATAGATGAATACTGTTCTTTCCATCTATTTCGAATTTCATCTTCGTTTTTCAGAAGTTGACTTGCGCTATCTTTGATAAGATTGATGTTCCTCCGAGCCGGACCATAATTTTTTTTAACAGCCTCAAAGAAAGAACGGGTATTGTGTTGATCAGCATAAGATTGGATTTTAGCAGCTTTTTCGCCCCACCATTTGTTTTTAATATACCTAAGGTATGGTTATTAGGTTATTAGGGTTGTCTATAGTGGCCTGAAAGGAACGGTGTTTGTGCTGTAGAAGTTGCTCTATTTCAGCCTTATTGTCAGTGTATCGGTCCTCCTGTTTCTTGTTGTTGTCAAATCCCAACACTTGTTCGCTGCTCTGGTGGATTGCTGGTGCTGGTGACATCAGCTCAGGCGACTTTAGTCTAGCGCGTACAGATGCTTGAAGCTCTCGAGTAATACTGGGTATGTTCAGTTTCTCTATGTTTAAACGGCGGCGATTTAACTGCGTTTTTTGAGGGTAGCTTTTTGCGAGCGCAAAAAGAAATTCATTCTAGAGATGACTATGCAGTGTTCGGTCCAGCAATCGATATCTACACGAGCCTTGGTGTATTGAACTTTCTTTATGGCTCTTTTTCTCACAATTATATAGTCCAAGAGATGCCAGTGTTTTGATCGGGGGTGAAACCATGTGCCTTTGAACTTGTTTAGTCGGAATAACGTGGTCGTTATTGTCAAACCGTGTTCTGAATATTTCGATAATAGAAACAGTCCGTTTGAGTTCATGTTTTTAATACCATGCTTTCCTATGGTTCCTGACCATATAGATGATTCTCTTCCCACCCTAGCGTTCAAGTCCCCCGAAATAATCATTCTTTCTTGCTTTGGAATTATCTGCAACACTGACTCCAATGTTTGGTAAAATGATTCTTTGTCCTCCTCCATCTATCGATGCTTTTCACAGTATGATACACAGACTAATTAATATAACCGTAAATAAACAAAATTACGAAAAAGAACTTAACATAATTAAACAAAATTGCAGTGAACAATGGATATATTATAAAACAAAAAAGTAATAAAAAATCACTTTTAGAAATTTTCCCACAACGTATTAAAGAAAAAACGAAATATAAGACCTTAACTTATATTGGTAAACCAGTTGAGAAAGTAAACGCAACTTTACGTAAAAACAATATTAAAATTTCATTTAAAACCAACAATAGCTTAGGAAAATACATAAAAAACAACAAAGAAAAAACTCAAAAAGATAATATATCCGGGGTATACAAATTAAACTGTGGGTCATGCCCAAAAGTGTATATAGGTCAGACAGGCAGTTTTAGACAAAGGATTCAAGAACATAAAAGAAGTTTTATTAAAAACCAAACTGGTTCCACATACGCCTCACATTTATTAGAAAATAAATATACGTTTAATGACGAATTTAAAATTTGGCACACTATAAACAAAAGCAAAAAATATAATAAATATAAAAAAAAAATGACCAAACAGAGACAAATGGTTCACCTCTGTTGAATTTATTTAAGTAAAACACTTGGGTTTTCCAAAGCTTTAAACTCTCAGACCCAGTATTATAAAAAGAGGTCAGTAATTTTCGACTCATAAAAAATATGTATTTATTATCTCTCGAAATTCATTTAGTTCATTTCTGTTAATCTAAGAGAAGTACCTCTTGTCTGAAGAAGTACAGTATTAGCGAAACGATCGTCACAAGTTCTGAATATATGTGAAAATTTAAAACATACTGAGTGTTTTATTATCTATTTAAAAATAATTCAATCGTTTTGCTTTTATAAGCTTGTCGTCTTATTTTACTGAAATTAAACTTTTGTATTTTGTGAGCATCAATCTATGTAAATACAAATTTGCCTTTTAGATTTTGGTAAATTATAATTCACAAAGAAATTAAAACATAATATAGATAATTGCACTTAATAATTAAGATGTCAAAAGTAAATGAAATTATTATTTTCACCAATTTAAAAGATTTTAGGCTAGTTCGTATTAGTAATAACAAATACACATTTTTAAAATTATTAAAGAAAATCTCTGTATATTTTGGAGTTATTTCAAAAAATATCAAACTATTAATCAAGATTTTGTAACAAAATAACGGTGTTTAGTAGAGTGACTATAGTATCTAAGTATTTTACTTTTGCAAGTATTTTAGTTAAGACTTATTTATATTTGAGACACTTGCTCCATATCTGTGAAAGGTAGATCACTAACCTTGTTGCAAATATCTAAATAGTGCAACAATCAAACCCCATCTCATAGGCATTTAGGGGAGGGTTAGCATAGACAGTGGGAGAGGGTTAGCATAGACGGTGGTTTTGAGAAAATGTAAATTTTCAACAACCAGAAAAAGTCTTGAGTTTTGGTTTTTTACCTAAAAAAGGGTCATGGCTTTGCTATAGCTCTAGGCAAAACTGGCTTCTGAAGGGGAGGTTTACACGCCAATTCCAAAAAAGGATCATACTTTATACAATTTCGATCATTTTAGGTTAAGTAAAAGTGGCCCTCCAACTTCCAAACCGTCCCTTTATATACGCCACTGTATATAGATATTCATCAACGTCTCGTAAATTGTTAGTTTTTAATAGATATTGGGAACTCTATCATTTAACATTTTACATAAATAATTTAAATCTGCTTTATTGTTTTCTTATTTAAGTTATTATTTTGAATCTGAAAAGTGTTTGAGATTTTTTTTATTTTACAATTTTCCTAGGTCTTTAAAATGTATCTGATAGATCCAGCGCAAGTGTCTTTGCTATATGCATACATATATTTATTCACAAATTAATTTATTTAATCTAATTACCATATTCTTATTTCCTCAGTAAAAAATAACAGATAGAGCAAGAAAAAAGGGAATCTACTTATTTTGGTCGCAATTTCGAAAACCTACTTATTTTGATCGTAATACAACTGCCGATAAATGGTTCAGCGATGGATTTATTAAAACGTCTAGAAAAACACAGGCATTCTGAAAAAAAAACAAGTAGGAGATATACCATCAAATCGAGAACATAGAAAACCGAAAAAATTCTTTAAGCATTTCTGCTTTTTGAGAAATACTGATTTCGTAGTTTTCTTAAAATAATAGCGCCAAATAAGAATATGCACCAAGATGTAAAAATTGATAACGAATGCGATTTACATGTGCTGCACCTTCAGTAATACCAGAAATACCGAAGTTTTCAAATTTTGGTAAAGTATTAGTTAAAGAGCATTTTTTTAATAATTTTAAGCGTTAGTTCTAGGCACATTTATTAAATAAGATGAAAACTATAATATGAAACAACAAACAATATTTAAAGATTCTTGGCCAACATCGGCTTACATATCTATGCAATCTTAACTATGAAAATATACATAGAATTAGTGCATTTTAATTCTGTTTACTAGTACATACGCATATGATTAGTTATCTAACATCTAATATTTCGCATTTAAATGAGAAAATTCACCTACGTCAAATTTTACTATTTTGGAATTCTTAGTTTGGTAATTTATTTGTGAACCAGATAAATAGTTTTTAGGTATGCCGCAAACAGACAGGCCGACAGATCGACAGGAATTGACGAATCAATTATATACAATTTTATACAATATGAACTTATAATGTTTTTACCAAATAACAAATATTTGAACGGATTATCTGTGTGTGATGGAATTAATTACCAGGGTTTTTTAATTTTTCATTATATATGTTTGTTCTGTTTTCAATACATTTTTATCTTGTGTTTGTCAAAGCGAAAGTCAAACATATTTCATCTCTACAATTAAGATCTTTAAGTCCAGATAAAACATATACATGCATGTCTCAGTCTTATGGTGAAATTCGGTGTATTGCATGTAACGCAATCTGCCTTTCATGAAGTAACGTATTCCACATTATGGATCCTGTGTTAAGAATGGATTATTTTGTATAACTTTGCCTCTCACATAATTCATTGAAACACAAAATGCCTTTTTTTCTTGGGCAGTTCGCGAACCAGCAACATTTTAATTTAGGCAGATTGTACTACAACTTTATGTTTTTACTCAATATACCGACGCTTCATGAACTGACTAGGATATTCGCGAAAAGACGGATTTCACGATAAAAAAACGACATATATATATATATATATATATATATAGTTTAATAAAAGTTAACTGTATCTTTTGCTGTTCCAATTGACTTTGTATAAACTATTCGTACTGAACAAAACACATTGAGTTGGTCTAAAACTTTTAATACATTAAATTCACATCGGTAACGAAAACACAAAATTATTCCTGAAGAGCTTGCTTCTTCCTCACAAACCATACCACACAACTATCGGATCCTTCGGTTGTTCAGATCCATCGGATGGTATTGCTGATCTTTCCTTCAAGTGTTATATATATATATATATATATATATATATATATATATATATATAGTTCTCCGCTGAACATAGGCCTCTCGTAATCTATGCCATGCGTTACTATTCTGTGCCACTTGCATCCACTTTGATCCTGTCGTCCTGATATCGTCGGTCGACCTAGCTGGGGGACGCTCTCTATTCATGTATGCTTCATGTCGCAGCCTCCATTCAAGAATTGTCTTTGTCCGTCGGCCGTCGGTTGACCTAGCAATGTGCCTGGTCCAGCTCAACTTCAATATAGCAATTCTTGTCACAGGATCTGTTACACCTGTCTTTTGCCTCATTTCCCCGTTTGGAATTTTATCTCTAAAGCAGATGCGTAACCTTTATCTTTCTTATCACTTTTTTAGTTAATAAATGCTAATAAGGATTAAGCAAGTAGATATATCTGATCTGAATACCTGCTTCAGATTTCTAATAAGCCTATTCTCCTTTGAAGCTCATTTTGGTTATCTCTACCTAAACAAATCTCATGGCCAAGATATTTATAAAATCACACACCTGTTCGCTATTTTCCTCTCCCAAAGGAATTTTACTGGAAGTTACCAGATTCGTCATAACTGGGTCTTCGTAGAGTTTATTTTCAGTCCAACTGTTTCCGATGTTTGTTGAAGTCTTAATGGCTTTGTCTATCCTATCCATGATGGGAAAAATATCATCTGCGAATCTTAAAAGGTTTAGATCTTCTCCATTTATACTTACACCCATGCTGTCCCAGTTTATTTGTTTGAACATACTCTCAATTAGGGTGGTAAACAACTTTGGAGATATTGTGTCACCTTGCCTGAACTTATTAGTGTTTTGAAGTCGTTAACACAGGTTGTCGCTGTTTCATAAATTTTTTTGAATTCTGCGTTTTATCGATGGTCAATTCGACAGTCAAACAGGGCTTGCAGCATTTTGATCTGGTCAATGGTATCAAACGCTTTTTCGTAGTCTACGAATATAAGGATGAGTGGTTTATTATATTCCACGCATTTCTCAATCAACTTGCAGATGATCGTTTGTCCCATATCCATGGCGAAAAACAACCTGCTCGAACGCCTGATAGCTGTCGAGTTTGTTAGTAAGTCTATTTGTTATTTCTTTCATGAAGGTCTTGTAGACATGCAAGAGGACACCGATGGACGATAGTTTTTCAAATCGACAATATCGTCCTTTTTATGTATAATGACGATAACAGCGTTATGTTACTGGGTAGAAATCGTAAAAAAACATGCATTAAGAAGCTTTTGAATAGGGCAGATTAAATTTGCATCGCCTTCTTTATTCGATTCGATTCTCGTCGTCTTCTGGAGATCTGTTATCTTTTATTTTGGAAAGAGACACTGTGATTTCATCCACTGATATATCTGGAATATCCTCAGATCCCACATTTTGAACTTTAGGTATCTGAGTTTCGATAAACTCGGCATCTTTTTTATAAAAATTCATTGTAACGCTCTTTAGCGTTCTTAACAATATCTTGTGCATCGCCTTCTTTATTCGATTCGATTCTCGTCGTCTTCTGGAGATCTGTTATCTTTTATTTTGGAAAGAGACACTGTGATTTCATCCACTGATATATCTGGAATATCCTCAGATCCCACATTTTGAACTTTAGGTATCTGAGTTTCGATAAACTCGGCATCTTTTTTATAAAAATTCATTGTAACGCTCTTTAGCGTTCTTAACAATATCTTGTGTGTTCGAAGTAGTGTTTTCGTTTCTCTCAACGAGCTTACAGATATTTCTTTTACCTTTGGTTAGCTTCCTCCCATCCTTTAAACTCATGTTGTTTTTAATCATTTGTGAGGCATTCTGGTTGTTGTATCACTTTTAATAGATTTCTATATCTTTATTAATTTGTCTTAGTCGAATGTAGTTCGTCGCATATCTATCATCATAAGTTTTTACTGAGTTTATCTTCCTTAACATTAACCTGTTTTCCTTCTCATACATAGATATATTTTTAATTTTGTTTCGTAAAACTACTAACTCAGTTTCTCATGTAAATACTCCTCTGAATCTGTTTAGGGGACCATTCTGCCTAACACGTTTTTGCAAATTTCTGTACGCGACTTGGCAAGTACGTGTTCAGTTATTTCAGTATTAATTGCTTAAACAAAAGCAAACTATTTAATCAATGGTGTCCAACCAGAAACATTGCGTAATATCTGCTGGTTTGTCAGCAAATTACACATTTAACTTCGGAAAAGTAATTTAAATTTAATCAAAATCCAATTCAACTTTCCAGACTTTTTTGTTGACCAATTCATTTGTGTCTAAGTTAGAATTTATTAGTTGTAGTGTGCGAAACTTTAAATGTATATGCGAAGACTTTTAAGAAATTTAACAATGTTTTTCTCAAACGTTAATAAGTTTTATCCAGTCGTCTTTTCCTAGTTTATTTTTGTGTAAGCAAAATTACCTTTTATTTACTTACCTTCCTATTTTATGTACAAACTGTATTAAAATGAAGAAAGCCCATAAATAATGATATTATAACATAGTTCTAAAAGTTTTTAGATTATGTAAAACCGTAATATTGAGTTTTGTTTCTCTAAAATGATATTTTTTAACGAGGACATAGGGGGATATTTTTCCCCATAACACGGAAAGCAATTGAATAGTCGAATGCGGAAAAGGAATCTTTTACAATAGAGAGAAATAATATTTTTGCTACAAGCGTGCTACCATATACTAAAATTTTAACACGAGTAATAATAAACTAAATTTTTACTGTGTATATATATATATATATATATATATATATATATATATATATATATATATATATATATATATATATATATATATAAATTAGGGATTTTTCTTTAACCTTATATTTATATCTGGAAACCTTATTTTCTTGGGTCTAGGTTAATAGTAAAACACATTTTTTTCATATCATGTCAACGTTTCGCTCATTGTGTTGAGCTTTCTCGAGACTTCATTGAGAATCGCTTGATCTCTGAAAAAGTATTTTTTTCATTAAAACAAAGAACACAGGAAAAATATGTACAAAGACGCAAACATTATGTACCTACTAGCAACATTAAGAGGTTTTAAAATTTTAAATTGTCATATTAATAACATTGAATCTAAAACATATTGTTTTTTATATTATATTTTTTGTTTTTTTTTGTCGAAGGCACAACCTTAGTAATACTATAATGTCATAATAAAATAATATTACTTTTGCTACGTTTGGTAAATAAAATGTTTAGTTTTGACTTTTTTAACACATATATTTAAAGATACACATTTAAAACATTAAATACTCAATTTTTTGTAAATGATAGACTGATCCGGTTTGGAGTGTTTCGGTTAACTTTTTTTTTGGTAATAAAAATGGTAGAATTTATCTGATGCTTAGCTAGCTGTGAAAACAAATAACATTTTTATGATATACACAGGCAAGTTTATTTCCTCTTTAAAATGTTTCTGGGAAGATGAATTTTATAAATGATTCATTCTTCTTTTTAACTTCTATAATTTCTTTAATTGTTAATTTACGATAATTCCTGTCTTGGGCTAAAATCTCGGTTGCACTGAAATTGAACTCATGTTTTGTTGTTTGTGAAGGGTAGTAGAGGCATTTCTAGTATACTTATAGCCGTTAATTCTGTTTTCTAGGCAATGTGTTATTCCGATAGTTTTTTTTTTTGAACAATTCAAGCACGGAATCGAATAAACTAAACTTGATTTTTAATTTTGTGAAGTTAGCGCAATTGCGCGGCCATTTAATCTTATTATCACACTATTTTTTTGGTAATTTGAATTGTTGGAATTAAAATTTAGATATTGGCCCTACCAAGTTTTTTAATAACTTAATACATTTTTAAGACTTGCTTGATCTATACAAAGTATTTATTTTTCGTTAAAAAAAATTGGAAAAATATATACAAACGCAAACATTATCATGCACACTGGAACATTAATACGTTTCAAAACTTTAAAATTGTCATATTTCAGTCTAAAACATTTTTTTTTATATAGAAATCACCCTTAGTGATAATTTAATATCATAAAAATAATAATATTAGATATACTTCGTTTGGCAAATACAATATTTAGCTTCGACAAAACAAACATATTTAAAGACACAAATTTATAACACATATCTAAATAGCTAATTTTAAGGTACACACCTCGGATAAGCGATTTACATGATTGTGAAGTTATGATATCAGACTGATCGGATTTAGAGTATTTAGGCCCAATTTATTAATATTAATATTTTTTTTATAATAAAAATGGTAATGTGTCTAATGCCTGGTTACCTGTGAAAACAAATAATATTTTTACTAAATATACAGAACCAAGTTTAATTTATGTTCAAAATTTATACAGAAAAGAGAATATTTTGAATTTGTATTGTGATTATTTATGGATGGAATTGAATAAACTAGGTTTGATTTCTTTTTTTTGGGGCTACTCTACTTTTTGATGGGATATAAAGAGAATTTAATAAATTATAGGTGTGGGGGAGAGAATTAATAATATAAGGGCTTAGGGATAATTCATGATAAGGAAATAAAATGTGGACTAGTTGTTACCTTGAGCTGATTCAATGTTCTTCTTCCAAAAAAATCCTGTGCCTTGCGGCTTGGTGCGTTCACTCGCGTTACCGGTACCGGTTTATATTTGATTAATAATAGTTTAATTAGCCGTTACATATACAGAGTTTAATACACTTATTAATATTTGATATATTTTTTGGAACGACGATCATAACGTGTCGAACGTTCGATAGAGAGAGAGAACCCTTTATGGTTCTTGTGGGCGTATCCCTTCCTTCAGTCTATTTTTCTGCTTGCTTAACAACTTAGAAAAAGATAGAGGAAATGGTTAAAAAGAGAGGGGAATATAAGTGAGACAATTTAAAAGTATTGCTCAATTAAATTTAAAGTTAACTAAAATTATATATATATATATAAAAAAATAATAAATACTATTCCGTAGGGACGGAACAATAGGCTTTATGACAAACATGATATTATTTGTTTAAATAATAGACTTGGGATTTTCGTTTTTAATTGTTTCTTTCTTTTTATTATTATACAAATAAGTTCTTTGTTTAATAATTCTTACAATATTTTTTCTGGATAATGATTATCTATTAACGTTTGTTTAACTTTTTTCAGAGTGTCTACTCGGTATTCTGGAAAAGTTAAAGCTAATCATATTAGCACACTATTTTTTGGTCATTTGAATGGTTGTAATTAAAATTTAGATATAGTCCCGACGAATTTTTTTTTGTTATACGATTTAGTTTTAAGTTATTATGTGCTAAATTTCTAATTAACGTTATATCTAAAAAGTTAAGTTCATTATTTTCTTCAATTTCTATTGTGAATTGTAATTTAGGGTAGAAATTATTGAAAGCATTTAGTAATTTATTTCTTTTGTGTTCTGGAATAGCAGTTAAACAATCATTAACGAACCTTTTGCAAAAATTATACTAAAATCCAGTTTCTGCGTACCACTTTCTTCTAGATACTCCGTTACAAGTTGTGCTAATCTAGAAGAAATTGGCAAATTTATTGCACAACCATTTGATAGAAACTTTCTTCGTATTGAAAATAATTGTTATTTAATGTAATATTTCCAGCCTCTATAAAATCATTTAACTTAAGTGTTGAATATCCTTTTAATGTGTCCCATTTCTTTGGGATTATTTGGGGAACTAATTCGTTTCGAATGTTGGCATATGGCGAAACAACATCAAGGGATACAAGCTTGTATTATTTAGAATATTGTGTCAATAAATTGTTTAAAAGTAAAATAATCTTTTATGAAAACATTATTATCATGTACGGTATTGACTTCACGATCATGTAAATTGCTTATTCAATGTAAGCACCGTAAAAGTAACTATGAAATAGAAATGTGTCGTCTAAACTAAATATTTTGTTTGACAGACGTAGTATTCCTATTATTATTATTTTATGACATTATATTATAGGTGCCTTCTATATAAAAAAAAATTTAAAATGTGTTTTAGATTTAATATTATGAATATGACCATTTTATAGTTTTAAAATCCTTTATTGTTCCAGTGTGCATAATGTTCTTGTATATATTTTTGTATGTGTTTTGTTTTAATAAAAAGAACTTTTTAGAGGTCAAGCAAGTCTAAATAAAATCTTAAAAAAGCTCAACACAATGAGCGAAATGTATATATATATATATATATATATACATATATATGTATATATATATATATGTATATATATATATATATATATAAAAATATATATATATATATATATATAAAAATATATATATATATATATATATATATATATATATATATATATATATATATATATATACTGAAACAGTACTACTTCGCACCTGCAGAAATTATATATATATATATATATATATATATATATATATATATATATATATATATATACATATATATATATATATATATATATATATATATATATATATATATATATATATATATATATATATATATATATATATATATATATATATATATATATATATATATATATATATATATATATATATATATATATATATGACATATATATATATGCAGAAATATATATATATATATCCGGCCAAGAACTTTTGATAAAGATGTGTATTTTTATATATATATCCGCATATATATATATATGCAGCCGAAAATATATAGGTGGTGCTAAGTGTTACATTTAGCTTATATATATATATATATCGAGCAATATATATATATATGACATAATCTATATATATATATATATATATATATATATATATATATATATATATATATATATATATATATATATATATATATATATATATATATATATATATATATATATATATATATATATATATAGGTTTCCTTGGACAGTAGCTTTTATATATATTTTTTTTGATTTTTTATTTTCTTTAAGGTCCTTGTAAAAGTAAGATGTATTTATGTTCTTATTCACATATTTATTAACGTTTCGGTCTATTTTGACCTTCTACAGAATACATTGAAGTTAGAAACAAAAAAAAAATTTAACTGCTAAATCATGTTCTGTATTGTACAATTTTTTACTTTCACTTACCTAGGAACAATCAATCTAGCAAAATGCATTGCTTCAGTCATAAACTATAATTTTCTGGATAGTTTATCATAAAACACAAATTAGTTTTAGTCATTACACGTAAGTACATTTAACACGACGTTTAGTATGACAATCCACAACAGTAAAATAAAAACAGTAAACATATATGGGGCAGAGAAATTTTCAGACTGAATGTCGATGTGAGATTATTATTATTGTTATTGCTATGGGTGACTTCTGTAAATTTTTTCTAAGATTTAATTAGATTATAAGGTATCTGCTACACAAAACTCGAATTCCTTTTAAATATTATTATTTTAGGATGTTGTAATATATTTTACTAGGATGTTTTATTTCGGTTTTTGAGTTTATAGCGTTCGGGTTATTTTTAAGTTCAATCATTTCTAAAAACTCTCGCTTTTGTGTATGATTTTCTGTTCTTAATATCTTAGTGTTTTCGTAGTTAAAAGTATGATTTTTTTCTTGAGAGTGGTCGGTAAGGGCGGTCTTATTTTGTTTGTCGTATTTGTGGCTGTTAATTCTATTTTTCAAATATTGACTGGTATGACCGATGTACACGCCATTGCAATTTTGACATGGGATTTCGTAAACTACGTGAGATTTTTTATTTTTGGAAATTTTTGATTTTAGCTGACTGAAATTATTTTTTAATAATTGATATCCTTTATGCGCGATTGTAATGTTATGAGGCTTGAATATATTTTTTAACTTTTCTGATAGACCCTTAACAAAGAAAGATACTTATTCTTTTGTTTTTGGTGTTCCGAAGGATTTGTTTTTTGTAGTTGATTGTAAAAAATATGAATACGTTTTTTGAAAATGGTGTTAATTAGACGATCAGGATAGTTGTTTAATTTGAGTGCATCTTTTGCTTTTTTATAGCATTTTGTCTAAATTCTGTGTCAGATAATTTAATTGCGCGATCAGCAAGTCCTATGATAACTGATTTTTTTTGTGAAAGTGGATGTTGGGTGTTAAAATTTAGGTATCTAGAAGACCATGTTTCTTTAGTATACCATTTTGTTTGTATAAAATTGGTTTTTCGGTGCAACGTTAAGCCTAAAAAATTTATTTTGTTATATTTTTCTATTTCGATTGTGAATTTAAGATTTTTATGGTAACTATTAAATTGTTCTAGTATATTTAGATGGTTGTTTTTTGGTATTGCTAATATACAATCATCCACGTATCTGTAGAAGAATGGTATTTGGCAACTTACGTTGCTTAATACAGATTCTTCGAGGTCTTCCATAACTAGCTGAGCAACTACGCTAGATATTGATGCTCCCATTGCACATCCTTCTATTTGTATATAAAAAGTCTCATTATATACAAAATATGTTGAATTTAAAGTTAATTCTACAGTATATAATATCAGTATATGTTTTAAGTTTATTCCATTTTTTTGTAATGATTTCCTTTGCAAGTTGTACAGGTATGTTTGTGTATAATGATATTACATCTAGAGATATTAGTATATAATTATCTGGCAAAACAACATTTTTTATTTTGGTTTTAAAATCTATAGAATCTTTGATATAGTAATTATTTTGATTTATAATTCTTTGAATTATGTTTTTAAGAAATTTTGAAAGGTTTTCTAAAGGTGATTGTACACATTACACATGACACTATGAGCCTAAGGGGAATATCTTGTTTATGGAGTTTTGGTAAACCATAAATTCTTGGGGGTTGTGCATTTTGAATTTTAAGTTGTTTTGCTGTTTGTGAAGAAATATACATTTTGTTTTCCCAACGTGATATTAATTCGTTGTTTCTTTTTTTGATAGATGTTTGTAGGGTCGTTTTTAAATTGTTTATAAGTGTTGTTGTCTTGCAGTAAAAGTTTGATTTTTTTGTAGTATACATCTTCTAGCATTTATACGGTTTTGTTTGTCTTATCTGATTTTAAGACTTTTAATTGTTTGTTTTTCTTTAGGTATGTTTTTGTTTTTTCCGTTTTATTTAAGAATGTTTTGTGTTGTTTATTAGAAGTGTATTTTGACTTATTGAAATTATTTTTATGGTTTGTTATGATATTACAACATTGTGACCGGAAGTCATCTTTAGTTTCGGTGTTAAGGTTTGTTATAGCTACTTCAACATTAATAATTATTTCAGAAATGGGTAGTTCATTTGATGTTTTTAATGAAGGTGCGAAATTTGGCCCTAGGCTAAGAACCTCGTTTACATAATCTGGAATATCGATATTTGTAAGGTTTTCAATCCAGCTTGTGTATTTTTTTTGGTATTGGCTTTATTACTAAGTTTGTTAATTTTATATATATATATATATATTTATGTATAATTTTTTGTTTTATTTTTTGAAAAATAGATTCAGTATGAATATAAATTTAAATAGATATATATATATATATATATATATATATATATATATATATATATATATATATATATATATATATATATATATATATATATATATATATATATATATATATATATATATATATATATATATATATATATATATATATATATATATATATATATATATATATATATATATATATATATATATATATATATATATATATATATATATATATATATATATGTGTGTATTGTAACAATCATTTTGAAAATGATTATTACAACGGTCAAGTTCTTAATTATCACCAATTTATTCACAAAATATCTGATATTTTGTTTCTTTTAAGACAGTCAAATATATAAAATACAAACCAATAATTATCGTAAATAATAAAACAACGACGTGACAAGTCCCTGATGTTAATAAAATCCGAGGTCGTTGTTTGGCGACACCTTACTGCAGGCAACCCGTTATACCCTATGTTTTATTTCCAAATTATGTCAGGGGTTTCAAAGTCTGAGGTTATATCAGCTGATTTTGTCTCGTTAGTGGTGATCGGTGGTGGTGTTCCGTAGCAAAGGGAGATGTTTTGAGACTTTTCGGGATGATAAAGTGATTTTTTTAATGTCTGTCGAGGGTTTCTGTCATCGAGAGTACTAGGTTGGTACCATGTACCGGAACAGGATACATAATTTTTTTCGCTATGTTAGGACTATAAAACCTTTGGACCGAACAAAAAGATCCTCTCTTACTACCTCTCTGCAGAATAATAATGAAGTGTTAGTTCTCATAGTTTTTTTGTGCCGCCATTTTACACGACGTGTAAGAAGTTCTGCTGATCGGCGAATTCTATGAATCCTTAATTGGGATTGGAAAGCACTTCAAGACTACTCAAAGCCATAACATCAGGTAATTAGTCATTCAAAATTATTAGAAAATCTTGCTAGGGAGATGGTTCATGGAATACTCGCCACGTGGGTTGGTACTCAGCACATTTCTCTATCTTTTCAGGCTTTTAACGTACTGCAAGAAGCTTTTATCCTACTACAAGGACCTTTTAACCTACAGCAGGAGCATATTTTAATTAATACCGCAATCACAATAAAATCAACATCACTCTTTTATTGTGGGAAGAACAGTGGCTTAGGCAGGTCAACTTAGGGACATCAGGCAGGAAGTTGGAAACTTAGATTCTGGTTGGACTACCGTGGCGTAGCTGGAACGGGGCATTTGAGGTTTTCCTTGTTGGCTTGTGCTGTTTTGGGGCCTCCGTTGCAGTCTGCTCGTCTAGAGGACCACCTCTTTTTGGTTTCTTATAGGCTAACCACTGCTGTGCGTGAGCGTTGAGGAAAGTCTTCATTTAGGGAACCAACCCAACACCGAGTCTAAAGATAAGTACCTTTCCTTGTTTTAGCTTATAAAAGGTAGCTTTACTACTGATGTTCTACTTACCCTGAGCGTACATTAGAAATTTGATCTTTCGTTGCTAATTTTTCAATTATTCAGCCTTCACGCACTATAATTACCTTTATAAAGTCACTTTAAGTCATTAACCAATTTAATTCTAAATAGTTTCTCATGAATTCATTTGCAAATCAGTAACTATAAACTTTTATTCTAATTTCGGTACCTATAACTCTCCAAAGTATTACTTTGTTGTATTTTATTTAATTAGTTGATTTTGAGTAAAGAATTCATTGCATCTTCTGGCTTATTTTATTAAATTAGAGTTTTGTAAAACACTCTTATTGTTTTTTTTAAATAATTGCTTTGCAAATGCTCATAGCTTATAGGTAGTAAGAGACTTTATGTTTTTTGTAGTATAAGTTATATTAGGTATGTTGAGTGTATATTGGGTACCCATGTCTTAGTGTCATAAGTGTTAAGTTTTTTGTAATGGGCAGTACTTCCTAAAATTACCTGTGATTTTCAGCCACCTGTTTTAGTTTTATGATTGTTTGAATATATTTTACATTACAGCCCATCTTCTTATTATCGGTGATTTTCAGCCAATATCGGTATATGATACTAATATTTGCATCTCTCATATGAGGTTTTTATAAAATAATATTTATTAAATCTGGTTTTTGCAACATTCATGCTATGCTCTTTCAACAATATTTGGTAACAAATATAAAACTTAATTAAGAAAATAAAATTTAATTCAAGGTTGTATCTTTGCCCTCTCTCTTTCTTTTCAATTATCCGTCTAATCATTTTACTTAATTTAAAAATTTTAATACTTTAAATATTCACTCCAATCTTTCCACTTAATCAGTTTTCCATAATTTAAATTTTAATAATATAAAATATTTAATTACTGGTAGTTCATTTAACTTTTATGGTAAATTTATGTATCAAAATTTTTCAGTACTTTCAAGATATTAAACATAAAGATATAAATATTATTTCATTTGGCACATTTAATTTCATGAATAAGGTATTTATCGTTTTACCTCATATGTGGTGATTTGATTGTTACTGTTGATTATGTTGAACAACATTTAATACCACTGTGATATTTATACTTATATTTTATATACAATTTACAATAAATTTCCTTGCATTAGTATTTCATTCTTTTATTTATAATCTGTCCATTGCAGGAATTAGAAGCTTTTGGGAAGCTACATTACAAGTTAACTTAAGTATTGTGTCTTAGCGTACATTAGTATCTATCTTGTTTTTTTTCTTTTCTGCTCAACCTCTTTGGCCACTCTAGGCCTGGCGCCCACAAAATTGTTTAAATTATTTGAACTCACGCCCTAACGCCTCCGAAATAAAAGAATCTGAGCACCGAGTAAAACAACATAAAATAAAAATAAAATAAAAAAAAAAAACAAAATAAAAGGAGGTTGCAGTATATATATATATATATATATATATATATATATATATATATATATATATATATATATATATATATATATATATATATATATATATATATATATATATATATATATATATATATATATATATATATATATATATATATATATATATATATATATATATATATATATATATATATATATATATATATATATATATATATTTTGATTTGAAGCTTTTGTAGAAGCGGGTAGAGTCCAAGTACAAAATACATGAAGTTTTGAGTTTAGGTCTCTACAAAAGCTAGTTCAATTTTTAAAATTTATTATTTGATGACAATGTTGCAGAAAAACTATAAATTTGGACCATAAAATAATTCTTACCTTTTTTCACGTTCTTTTCTCTGTAGTTTCTTCCTTTTAAAAGCTTTCTTCACTCGTAATATCAAAAATGCCGCGCGATCAATTGTCAGTCCAGTTGTAGAATGTTTCTTTCCATCATCCATTTTCTCTTTTGTGGGCTGCATGAATCACCGAAATCTGAAAAGAAGTAGACCAATTAATTTATTTTATAGAGCCTACGGGCAACGTATTGTCAAAATATAACGCACAATATTGGAACACAAAAAACCATACCGAGTTACCAATTTTTCTTTTTGATTTTATTTTACTCTGTGACTGGCCTTTTTTTTGGTCGCCTATCTAATATTCTAATTAATTTAGGTACAACTTTTAAGCAAAATATGTAATTAGAGACCGTTTTTCTGCATTTAGTAGCTGTATTTTTTGGTTTGATGAGAATGTTGTCCCTATCATTTATGTTCTTTTGTCATAAAGATTATTTCAATTCAAAATTATAAAGAACCATTAAAAAATCGGGAATAAAAATATGTATTAAGAATCGCATTCAATAAAATTCACACAATGAATGAAATAGGGTTAGATACGGGCGATTTATAGATTGTACCTTTAGATAAACGATAATAATTTACCTATAGATATATTTTATTTGTCTATTGTTATTGATAATTATCTATATATTGATATTGAATAGAACTAGCCGTTACTTGATCGAAATCCATTCGGACTAAGTAAACGAAAACAGTTGTTTAAAATTTCCACTTAATTTATTTTACAAAAAATGAAACACACTACAATTGTTTCGCCAACACTGTTGATTCTTCAGATGTTAGATACCTGAACCCGTTTTGCGGATATTATACAAGTAAATTGTTCTAGATTTTCCGTTATAGCCTAATAAAGATTTAACAATGGGGAACTATTTAGGTCCAATGGATCGTTTAATAATGTGTTATTTTTATGTTTGTTTATTTCCATACATTCTAGTAAACGTTTTTTACTGTTCCGATCTACATGTAAAATTTTCAAAGTTGTCATTGAAAGTATGGTTTTCCTGAATTAAATATTTAGAGTAAATAAAATTATTTTTATGCTTTCTGTAACTAAATGTATGTTCATTAATTTTTTTTAACGTTCTGCCTGTTTGTTCAGTATAAAATTTTAAACAGGTATCCCAATTTGACTTGTAAACACCGGATTTATTCGTTTCTTTTTTATTTTCATTTTATTATTTTTGATATATTTACCAAGGCTGTTGTTAGCAGTGGCGGCTCGTGAGTATATTGAAGGGTGAGGCTACATGAGGTTAATTTTGTTTAAATGTGAATAAATTTCCATGTCACCCATGAGGTATTATTTGCGACGCACCTTTTTTTTTAATGGAGGTCATCGCCAATCGCCCTACTAAACCATTAAAAACTAAAAAAATAAACTTTAAAAAAAGTAAATAAAAAGTGTAAAATATGTACACCTATCACTAAAATATAGCGGTGATTGCGATAATAAAAACATAATTTAGTTTATTAAAACTTAAAATAAATAGTTGTATGAAATAAGATAAAAAAACTACTTTTTGTAGATTAAATCTATACGTCTGTCTTTTAAGGTTGCAAATTTATCTATAATTTGGTCGTAAAAGTTTTGGTCTTCACTAAGTTCTGACAGTAATTCCTGCTCTAACCCGAAAGCCGTTCTTGTGTCATTGTGTTTCTTAGGTAGGTTTTGATTCGTTTAAGATATGAAAAATTTCGTTCGGCCGATACACTTGTTGCGGGAATAGTTAAAACTAAATTAAAAAGCTTATATGCTTCCGCAAAAATTGCTTTAAAATCTTTTAACAAAGCTAGACTTTTTTCGATATCTAAATTTGAAAATCGTTTTTACAGGCTCATTCTTTAATCTATCTCTGTCAAAAATGTTTGGATAATTTTTTAATAAATTATTTAATAATCTGGAAAGCATTTAATTCCGAATATTTTGTGCAAATAAAGCAAAGAAATTTGATTATTTAAATTTTCAAACCGCGTCCCTAATTGAATTATACAATTATTATTTCGAAATATAATATTTTATATTTGTAAAAATATCAAATAGAACATTGCCCTCGACGTGTGTTAGTTGGCAGAATAGTGGCTTTTTTAGCAATATTGAAAAGTGAAATGGTCCTCGTTTTAAATTCATAATTCGTTGCTTGGCAAGGTTTATTTGCGAAATGCAGTAATTTATATCTAAATGCTTTAACTGTAATATTTGAAACAGTACATCAATGCAACTAAAAATTTGTTTATAAATATGCGTTTCGAAATCATTAAAATGCTTTAGAAATCCTTTTGCACCATTAATAGATTCTGTTCCAGAACTTAAGTCATTAATAATAGTTTCAAATTATAATTAAAATGTCCCATTCATGATAAGTTTAAAATTTTAGACCGTGTATACCATCGCGTTTCTACAGCTCGCGGAATTCTTTTACCTACTATCTGATTAAGCACAAAAGACCTAATAAAGTGGCAAAAAATATACGACTTTGGGTAATCAGTTTTGTTCCCTGTTGTGAAACTAGATTTAATCTGTGGGCGCAACAATGAGTAAACATAGCTAAAGGAGCAATAGATCAAACTTTTGTTTGAAGCCCATTTATTTCACCTGCCATAACACTAGCCCCATCGTAACACTGCGCGACCAATTTATTTTTAAAGTCATAAGGCTCTAAGCTGTTTTGTATTAAATGAAAAAGGCTCTCTGCTGTTCTATTATCGCTAACGTCAAAAAATCCTAAAAATCTTTCTTTTAAAGATCCGTTGGTCACATACCTAACTGTTATCGAACACTGTGATTTTTCTGTTATATCAGTACTATCATCCGCAATTACGCCAAAAAAACAACAATCGGTGTCATTGATTTCTTTTTTATATATTCTTGAATATAGTCATGTATGCAACCAATTAGTTCATTTTGTATAGTCTTAGATTGTCCCGTAAAAATATTACTAAATTTAGCACAATGTTCAGCAAGTTCGGCATTTCTTTTTATTAAGCATGCAAATATTTCCTTAAAATTGCCAGGGTTAAAAGAATCTGTTGTTTCATTATGACCTCGAAATGCCAAGTCCTGTTTACCCAAAGTAATAGTAACATCAATTAAGCAATTTAATAATAAACAGTTTTTTCGAACATTTTCATTATAAACAATTTTATTAAGACTTGCATTTTATTGTAGTGCATCCGCAATAGTCGCCCTATTTTGCTCCAGTCTTGTAAGTGCTACCGAATTTTTAATATGCTCTCTTGAACTTTCATGCGATTTTACTGCTCGTGAAAAAGATGAACTCCAATTATTTTTGACGCAACTAATAAAATACAAGGCCAACAATATAAGCTTTCTTTATAAATACTTCCGCATAGCCACCTACAAATATTTGAAAAGTTCTTGAATATTACCTTACTTATCGTTAAATATTGCTAAAATTTTCGGCGTCGCGGCGTCGGACGGCTACCTAATATTTAAAAAAAGCGTTTCAATTTGAAGCAATAATGTCGTGAATAGGATTCATTTCAAAAGCAAAAAGCAAATAAAAAAAATGGAGCGGTCCAACTTACCAAATCAAAACAAAACAAAAACTTACTCACGCGTATTTATTCACATTAAAAGACTCAATCAGCGATTATCGCAATCTATTTCCTATTTCTTTCTCAGCCGCACGCACCACGTAAAAAGAAGCGGTTGGAATATTTCGCTAGTCATGTGATTTAAATAACCAATAAAAGCATATCCAAGCTACAGATTTATCGCCTCAAGAATGCAATAGAAAACGCGTGCATCGGTCGCCATCCCGCTCTGTTGATTATCGGCACCGGCCGTTGATAAATAGATCAGAAGTCGAAACTTTTAAAATTATTTCGCCTCATTCGAGAGCAATGGGTTTGCACGGTCGGTTTTTTGATTGGTCAGAATTTATTTTCTAAAATATTTATTATGGGATTATATTTTGTTTTTTTTTTAATGTTATTATGTTGTAAAACTGTTAAAAAGTATATTTCTAATTGGTATAGATAAAAAGTTATATAAAAAAATTCTCTTTTCCTTTATTTTGGGGGTGATTCAGATGACGAGCCGCCACTGGTTGCTAGTCCTAAAAGCAACAGTTGCACCTTTTTTTGAAATTTAGCAACATTTTATTTTTCCTGTATAAGTGAGAGTATGAAATTGAGTTTTTTTTAACTTATTAGTAGGATAAACTAATTGTAATGCTTTTTTATATTGTTTCTTTTTTACTATTTTGTCTATGAGATTTTCATTATAACCGTTATTAATCTCTATTTATTTTGTTATATTTAACTCTATAGAATAATTTTCATTGCTTAGAGGTATGTTGACCAACCTATGAACAAAACGATTATACGCCGATATTTTATGTGCAAAAGGATGATTAGAAGTAATGTGTAATGTGTATTATATTCTTAATAGTTATTGTTACGTTTAAGAAATTAATCTCTTTATTATTTTCTGTAAAATTTATACTTTTGTGCAGATTATATATAAACAACCAACCACCCAAACAAAAGAAATAAAAATCTGAAAATGATTTGCAGTTATTGTTATTAGTCTGTCAGTACCAGTAAAACATGCTAATATATCATCAGCATACTTATACGAATAAATGACATTTTTACTAAGGGAATATTCATGAATTTTAGTTTCTAAATAATCCATAAATATCTCGGATAAAATTGAAGGGTTTTTCATTATTAAAACGTCCTTACTTAAGTACATAGTCTTCATAAATTCAATATAATTTTGATCCAAACAGAGCGACACGTGCTCTAAGATATCTTGTTTATAAATTGGATTAACATTATTTTTTGTAAGAAGTTCTTTAATAATATAACACCAACTATTCGGCAATAAATTTGGCACATGAAAGAATATATTTATATTTAACTATTCCAGGTGTTACCTGTATTTTGTTAAAATGTTTATTAATTTACTAGAAAGAACTACTGCTGGTGCTGAAATATAGGATACAACTGCTCTAATTTTTTAATCATAGCTAATCTCATACCATTTTTATATAACTTAATGAAAGAGTATAATTTTGGGCCTTGAGGATTCATTAATGGCATTTGATATTTCTTTTGTTCGGTAGATATTCTAAGATCTTTAATATTTTTTACTAGTTTTTGGAAAGTTCTGTTGATAAATTAATGTTTTCAAACTTAAAACGTTGAATGTTTTAAAAATATTTTGAGAATTCTTTATAGCTATAACAGTTTTCTTGTAAAAGGTATTTTATGTATGTTACTTTTATTAATTATTGATTTTACTATAGAGTAATCATTAGATAAATCCCATTTAATGTTAATATCGAATTTTTGATTAACTATTGTATTTGATAATATGTATTTTTCAGTATTCCTAGGTTGCATATTTTGTACTGCTTATTCACACTCAACTCCAAATTTTTCCCTATTGTTGCATCTAGGACGAACAACAGTCAAAAACAGAATAAATCCGGTGTTTACAAGTTAAATTGTGGAACATGTTCATAATTGTATATTGGGCAAACAGGCAGAACGTTTAAAAAAAGAATAAATGAGCATTAATTTAGAAAGCATAAAGATAATTCCAATCAGTCTAAGCATTTATTTCAGAAAACTCATAAATAGTAGACATAGAAGAAAATATACGGAAAGAGAATATAATAGCCTACTTGCGTAAACAGAATCAATCGGTTATGCATGATGATTCACATCTTGAAATATGGGCGATAAAAAGAATGAAGACAAACTACATGACCATTGTAGAACGTGTTCCAAAGACTTTTTGGGCAATTATGGAACCTAAATGTAAATTATGTTTAGGTTTATCTGTTTGTCGCGTCTTTGAGAGCATTTGCCAGTATACATTGTTTTAAGTACGGTAAATATGGTCATGGTGCGGGTGAGGGTCATCATGAAGAAAAGTGTTTACGGTGTAATGGAGACAAATGTAACAACTACATCGGGGCAAATTCTAGACAAAACTTGAATTATGATATAAATTATTCTGTAATAGATATAGAATGTCCTGTTTATGAACGGAAAAAAATTATAGAAAGAAAGAAAATAAACTATATTATAGATAAATAGCAATTAATCGATACTCAAGATGATATTTCGTTGCGAAATGTACAAAGTTTTAAAAATAAAATTGATAAAATTGTATAAAATAAAATTCAAGAAGAAATTAAAATGGGTTGCTTAACAGAACATTGGTTAACGGAAACAAATCTATATATATATATATATATATATATATATATATATATATATATATATATATAAAAAAGTCAAAAATGCGGCCTGGAAAATTACCAACAATAATCTACATAATAGAAATGTCATATTTGTATCACAGAACCATAGTAAGTGACAACAATCAAACTGGAAATTGTTTTAATGAATATTTTATTAACTTGCCGAGAAAAATATCTATAAATTTGTCAAAAGTGCCTAGTATCCAAAATAAAAGACAACTCCCAAATTTAATGATATTGCAGCCTGTTAAGGAAATTCGAAATTGTCGATGCAATTAAAAAACTAAAAAACATCAATACTATAGGATTGAACAACTTACTCACACACAGAAAACTGCAGACTTTCTAAAACTTCAACTTGCGTATTTAATTAATTGGTTGCTTATGAGTGGTATCTTTCCAAATATTTTAAAAGGAGCCAGAGTTCTTCCGGTCTCTAAAAAAGGGAATCCATCTACTGTTGAAAATTATAGACCTATAGCAATTTTACCTGTACTTTCAAAGATAATTGAACGGATTATATATTATAAAATTATAACTTTTGTTAACCGCCAGCATGGCTTCTGAAGTAGGCCGTCTACACATTCTGCGTTTTATGAATTTTAGATACCGTTTATGAAAACTTAAATAATAAAAGTAAGTGTATTTTCATTTTTATGGATCTTAGCAAAGCTTTCGATTTCGTTGATCATGATCTACTTTTAAAAAAATTTTTTTTTACCTTGGTTTGAGGGGTACAGTGTATGAGTGGCTAAACACATATTTACGAGATCGTCATTAAGTAGTTCATGTTAATAAGGTTACATTTAAAAAATTAAGTATTACATGTGGGATATCGCAAGGGTCAGTCCAGTGGCGTAGCTAAGGGAGGGCAGCAGGGGCGGTCTGCATCGGGTTTCACCCGTTGGGCGATGGCACCCGACTGCAAAAATAAACTTTCTCAACATCCATGAAATAAAGTTACGACTAAAATTCGACGCAGATGTCAAATGGCGCTACCGCACTGTCAGTTTTTGCAAACATGTGGTTTCTGTATGAACGCGCCCGTCTATATAGACATTGCTAAAATTGAATAGTTGTATAGGTCGGTCGAAGATTCCCCAAAACCGTTGCCTGTGTCCAGTGTTACATTTTGGGCGGTGTGGTACAAATTCCCCTGAATTTAGTACATTTCATCCAATAGCGAATTTCACAGAACTAAATCCTATAAAAGTTTTTTGGCACCAATAAAAAATAAAATCTTGAATACAAAAATTAAACAAAACGAAATTAAATCTGCCAAATATTTTGGTATTATGTTTGATAATACACCTGACATTTCACATATTGATCAAATGTCCAAAGTGATTCGTTATGTGAAAATTGATAATAGAAAAGTATACATCAAAGAGGTATTCCTTAGATTTTTTCCTGTAAAAGGAAAAAAGATGTTAGTTTAAGTGACGAAATTCTTAAGTAGCTTGAAAAAGATGGTTTAGATATTATGATGTGTCGTTTCCATGGTTGTGATAATGCAGCTGTTATAAGCGGAATACATGGAGGAGTACAAGCTATTATTAAAGCATAAAACAATAAAGCCATTTTTTTAGATCTTCAATTAATTTCTGTGTCGAACAGTGTGGTGTTTTTCAGCTTCTACTAGCCGCTGGGAGGGAAGTGCTTATTAATCAAAAAGGCGTTAGAGTGCTCACTATGCTGCAGTAAAAGTAGTGGCAGAAACATTTGAAGAAGTTCTTTATCTTATCTTTTTTTTTGAATGATGCACTAAGAGAAATAAATTATACTCAGATTACATTGCAAAGTAAAGGCTTGAGTGTTGATCAATTATCTATAAAAATAGAGGCACTTCGTCTTTATATTGAAGAAGCAATAGGCTTTGCTACAATACCGATGCAGGAGTCACACTGAAAGCTGAACTTCAAAAGGGTATGTTGAAATGTCTTGACAGATTCAGGATGGAAGATTTAAAATCACTGTATCAAAATTTGTTTTTTGATTTTTATGACAAAATTTCAGAGGCAGAACTCGTCTTAGAGATAACAAAGTTGGAAAGATATTTAAAAGCGGCCATTTTACAAGTAATCAGGTTATCTCTAGACTTTTTAAAATTCGTGGTGGAGTGGGATTTTACAAAATCTCTTCCAAATCTATGGAAGCACAAAACTTATTTATGACAATCTGCGTAGCAGTTGCTTTGTGTGAGAGGAGTTTCAGTAAATTGAAATTAATAAAAAATTTCTTGCGGGCAACAATGACCCAAATGAGATTTAATAATCTTGGCATATTATCAATAGAACGTGAGGTAACACAAAATATAAATTTTGAAGAAGTGATTTCTGAGTTTGCGGCGAAACCAGAAAGAAGAGATGTTTGTATACGCCCGTCTCGCAGAGCGGTAGGCAGAGACTAGGGATTTCCACTTGCTACGATCCTGCTATACGTTTTCCATTTTGATCATCATTTTTCTTCACAGCTCTATCTCAGTAATTTTCCAACCTAATCCAGATACTTCTTCCTTCGGGCTAACCATCAATATTAGCACAACCACAAGCACAAACACCCTTTCCACATGATCAAACTGCCGAAGTAGTTCCTTCTCAATTTTCATCAATATACCTTCTTTCAGTCCAACTCGTTTCCTTATCACCTTACTATCCTTAAATTTAAAATACAGAAACTTTTCAGACAATGAATATCTAGTTTTTCCCAGTGTTATCTTCTTTTGCCGTACTCAACGTTCACTGCCATAGGTACATACAACCATTCTAATGAAATATATGTATAATAAATCAACACTACTTTTATACTATATTAATATAAATAATATAGTGATTGTTAATGACCGTCCTTTTGAATTATTTAAATAAAATCATAATTAACGTTTGTCCGATTTTTATTTATTTTAACAGTTTTCATTCTTATGGTTACTCCATCGATATCCGCTCCGAGTGCCACCCGAGCTAGCTATGCCACTGAGTCAGCCCTCGGTCCTCTTTTATTTTTATTATTCATTACGAAAGAAACGTAGTTATAAGCGTTTATGTTTTTTTACTTAGATTCGACTTAGAAATGTTAAATCCTTTTTGGTGTTATGTTTTTTTTCTTTATAAAGTGATTTATTATAATATCTTGTATTATACTAACACAAATTACAAAAATTAAATAAAAACAACTGAAAAAATCAAGGTAAAGTAAGTGGTATTCTGCAAAAAAAATGGCAGTCGGTAATAGGAGCCAGAATGGTGGGTAGTAAGAACATCATATAGGAACGGTCGGTAAAGTGTACATATCAGAAGGTTCAGATAAAAAAAATACTTTTTTTTCAATAAAAAGATCAATTTTTCCGTTATTTCTTACTCTCTATCTTTTAAAAATATTTTAAACTTTAAACTAAGAATATTATAAAATTGAGTTTTACAAATTAACCTTTTTCTGAGGAAAAGCTTAGGTGATCGGTGAAGGGTACCTCACTCCTTCTGTTTGAAAAGGTAAAATATTTTTCGGGTATCGCAAGCATTGTCTAACCTTCTTATATGCATTAAAGCGGTATGTTGGACCGCCGAACTAATCGCCCTATTTTGCCTGTAGTGTCATGTATGTAGGGCAGAACAATACTACCTAATGGTGGTTCCTTCTCAATATCCTTTGGCGGAGTTGGATTACTATATCTTTTAATTAAACGCGTAATATCTTCAGTGCACTAGCCATTTCCTCTAAGAGCGTCGGTCGCTAGTTAATAACCGATTTCTTTTGTGCTGGATGATGGTGGGAATTTGCATTTAAGGATCTATTTTTATGCGTCGGTTTTCTATACATAGAATTCCTAAGGTACCATTTTCTTTCCTTTGACCACATACATCTGGAAAGGGAAACGTTCCATTAGATAATTTGCATTGTGAACTTGATGTTATGAGGTTGTTGATTAAGTTGGCCAAGAAATGTGTAGAGATTATCCTCTCCATGAGGCTAAACAACAAAAGTATCCTCTACATATCTGAATCAGTGCTTTGGTTTTAGTGGAGCGGATGAACATCCTCAAAGGCTTCCATAGAATATTCGCTACCACAGGTGATAGAGAAGATCTCATAGCTTGTTCGTAAAAAGTTCCTTGAAAAATGAAATAAGTAAATGTAAGACGAGCTTCCATAAGGTCCATTAAGTTCTTGACAAAATTATTATGATCCTGTATGTTTAATTTAATGGATATTATGGCAAAAACATTTTGATGTAGAATCACCATACACAAACGTTCCTGTTAACGACTCAATTTCCATTACATCAGGCATATTGCATCATAATAATCTTAATAAGAACTTAATAGACCTAGTGGAAGCTTTTCTTACATCTACCTATTTCATTTTTTAAGGCACTTTTTAAAAACAAACCTAGGGGCCAGTTATAAGATCTACTCTATCCCTGTGGTAGCGAACATCTGCTCCACTAAAATCAACACACTTATTCAGATATGTAGATAATGCTTTTGTTGTTTGGCCACATGGACAGGATAATCTCGTCACATTTCTGAAACTTAATCACAATCATAATATCAATCAAACAATTTACTTTATAGATATATGTGTTCAAAGAAGGAAAATGGTACATTACGACATTCTGACATACAAATAGATACTTAAATGCAAATTTCCACCACCATCCAGCACAAAACAAATCGGTTATTTACTCAGTAGCATTGAGAGCTATTTCGATCTGATCAAGATTCTGTAACATCGGAAACATCAAAATTGTCCGAAGCTTTAACATATTACGCGTTCAATTAAAACATATAGTAATCCAACTCCGCCGAAGGAGAATAACCGTTAGGTAGTGTAGTTCTTCCCTACATATACTATAGACAAAATAGGACGATTACTTCGGCGGTCCAACGTACGTACAATCTTCAATACACTTAAAAAGATTAAACAATGCTTGCGATTCCCGAAAGATGCTGTATCTTTCCAAACAGAAGGAGTATATAAAATCCCTAGCTCCTGTGGAGAAGTGTATGTGGAAGAAACAAGATGCTCAATATCAACTAGACTTAAGAAGTATGAACGATGTATTAAAAAGTAACAAATTATTCAATCTGCTGTAGCTGAACACCAGCATACCACTAGCCATATTATAAATGTAATATAAATAAATGTAAACCAAGGTTCTAGTATCGTTTCTAGAATTTTATAAATGAAAAATTAGAGAATCTATTGAATTTTTAAACATACAAAAAATTTCAATAAAGGTACATCACACTTGGAAACCTATCTTGACACAGGGTCACGGTTCAACAAGTACAAGTCGGGTATAAAATCCCGCCTGAATCTCTTCGAGTTCATTCAGTCTTCAGATGTCGTGAAGTAAAGATGCCTGAAGATGCCTTGTGCAATCGAGGGCGAAACGTCGGATAGTAATTCCAATTTGACACGGTCCAATCCCAAGAACCATTATTTCTTAATTTACAGTAATATATGGACATGCTGTGAAAAATCCTTAAATATTATGGGTTTTCTACCTCAGATTTGTAAATAATAATTATCTCTTTAATTCACTTTATACTGGAATCTCGTCTGTTGTTTTTATGCTTGCGTTTTACCGTGGACCACTACTATTATTGTGAAGTTCTACAGGGGCATAATATTATTTTATTTGCTTTTTAGTATTAAACTCACTAAAATATAATATTTCTGCACAAAAGTGTAAAAAATTGACGATGTTGTGAAAGTATTTCATTTAAATCATGAAAATAATTATGGGCTAGTTAGAAAAGTTTTGCGGATTTCGCGTCAATTAAAACTTCGAAAGGTGGATTAGCACTTTATACACACGGAGGATGTTTTCTCATAAAAATGAGTGTCTATAAGGTCGATTCCAGCGGCCGCGCTAGTCAAAATTTTGTCATATTTATGAAAGATGGATCTTTAGAGAACTTCAATATAAGTTTGTTCTAATGATCATTCATTTGAGTCAAATTATGGTTCTTTTATGATATGTAGTTGAAACTTATTATTTAACGGTCTAAATTATTAATTTATAATGTTGGGAAATTTGAAAATTTGATTCCGAAACTTTCTATGGATTTCTTCAAGCACCAATCATTTGTCTATATGTAAAGTATTTTTGATTGGGCATTAATCTTGGTTAAATACAAAATGGGCCAAGCGGGGGAGATTCATAATTCGCAGTTTTATGAATGAAAATTATTTCACTCAAAATTCTTAAAATTTGAAATATATTAAAGATTGGTTAAGAAAATTTACTGATTTGATATACTATATCCAAGTTAACATTAAGCTAACTTGTTTTTATTAATATTAGGATTTGTAAGTTGTTGAAATTTGGCAAACATCAAATATTCTTTCCTGATATGATATATTGCCTAAAAATCTGCTATTTTATTTTCATAGCACGTATGGCTTTGTTAAACCCTCTAAAAATATTTTTAAAGCGTGCAGATTATTAAAGTCTGGCTTACGTTTAGATATTGTCTGATCTGATTGGCGTGAGCATATATTAAAAAATAGTGTTGTAATACCAGACTTTATGCGACTTATTTATCTAAAATACCACTAAAAATATACCTAAATTCAAGAATAATGTTTCCTATGTTAAGACACCTAAAAGTAAATGGATATGCGGCAAATACAACATCTTCGAGACCTAAAATTCACCAGGCCTGTGAATCTCTACGATTGAAAACGAAGTAGTTTTGTTAAACGACTATACCCAATCAGGACACTAACGAGATAAGCATCGACAAATCAGAGAGACCCACGCCAAGCTTTGCTAGACAAGCTAAAGTTGGCGTCAGTAAAATTTGAGCTTTTAAGTAGCAATCAGAAATACTTGAATTTGAGGTACAATAATGAAAATTAGTAAAAAGATCTAACTTTTTATGCGCTTCACTCCTGCCAAAACTCCATTTCGATATCTCAGTTATTTCTTACACTTCAAAAACTAATATAATTTTTCAAAATTCTAAAATTAAGGTTTTCACCCCGAAAATATCATTTCCGAAAAGCGCTCATCGCGGTAAACATTTTAAAAAGAGATTCATAAAAATCGGTCCAGAAATAAGGGACTTATTGAGGATCAAAATTTCATTTGAATTAGAAAATCGGTTAGGACGCTATGAAAATTACATACTTATCTCTCATACTCCAATATCTCAAAAACAAAAACAGATATGAGAAAAAATTATTCTGAATAAAAATTTCCTATTAACAAAGTCTACCTCACACCAATATTTTAGATTTTTAACAAAAAAGTTAATTTTTCAATTTTTGGACAGACGGAAAATCGAGAAAATAAATTTTCACGGATGAAATCCAAACTTACATCAAAAGATGGACAATAATAAAAGAAATATTTTCATATAATATAAACCATTTTAAAAAAAAAACACTTTGAAGGTAGGAAAACGACCTCAGAAGCGCAGCACCAGGACCAACCTAGAACATGCGATAAAATCGAAACTCCTTTGAGAAAAAATCCCAAACCTTTAGGGAATAATGCAATACACAATTATGAACGTTTAATAACAGCTCTAATGCTGAACTAATTTTTTTTGGAAAAAATAAAAAAGTAATAGCAAGAATCTGAAACTTGGCCAAAAGGCACTTTAAGTGACTGGCTTTCAGGGAAAAATCAGATAGTGGAAGAATAATCAAAAACGAAGCTCCTGCAGGACTTTAAAATTTCTCGGGAGATGTGTACTGTAAATAATTTCAAAACAAACTGACGAAAAATAACCAGAGTTTCGTTCAACGGACTCAGCCCAGAATTGCCACCATTGGTCCAAACTAGCAGTAAAAGAGGAACCGCGACGTAGATTGACGATTACGATGACGAGATCTAATAATATTTTCCCCTTAAACACCGGTTGTGTATATTGCGCATTTCTTAATTGTTATTCTTAGTGATACAGCCGAAGACTACAAGAGGAACATTGCACTTAGTTCCCAACGTTGGAATGCGCCGGGTCTTTGTATCGAAAGGTTCCATTGCTCTAAGGTTCCAAGTAGAGTTTAGACTGTGAAGATCGTCCTAAGAGATTAGATCTGGTTCTCTTGATCTATGCTCTCAATGGGGTATCTGGAAGAATAAAATTGGATATCTAAATGGCGCGCGGAAGATACATGTGAGCCAGAGGTTTGATTTTTGTAAGTTAGATTTAGGGTGTAGTTTTAAGTACGCATGGTGAATCCGATCTTATTAAACTTAAACTCTCCCTTCAGAGACTCTGGGACTTCAGTCGCAGAAAATCTCAATCTCCCCTGAGTGAGGAGGATTGTTAATTGTAGGGGCAATTAAAATTCACCGTGCCTTTTTGATTGATTTTTTATATTTTTATATATTTGCGTATTTGACTATTTTACTGCTATCATAAACTTTTTAATATTTTTAAGACTTTTTTGACTTTGTTTATTTTTTCGAATAAACATTTTTCGTATCTAATCCCAAGCGGCGTGATCCGGGTGGATTTGATAGGGATCGACAAGCTTGAATAGAATATCTTTTTGAGATTATTATTTTTTACATTTTTTTGATTACTAATTTTTGCATTTAGCATTTTTTGCATATTTTTAAACTTAACAATTTTTGATTTTACTATTTTTGATTACTCATATATAAAGTTTATTCTTGTTAGTAAAAAGATATTCATTAGTTCTTCTATGTTAGTTGTTAGCTTTTAAGATACTGTTGTAAATTTATATTTTTGTAAAAGTTGATTTGAGTCCAAAGGACTTTGCAAATTTTTGGACAAGTGACCTTTTTGTTTAGACAAATACGAATGATTTGCTAACTTCTTTGATTTTGAAAAACTTTGTTTTTTGAAACAGAAAAAAACAGTTTCCAAGTAATTCTGTGTAAATTACTTGTGTGATTTGAAAACTTTAAACTTGTACCCCATATTCACTAAAAAGGTTTAAAAGTTAGACCAGGTCTAGTTGGCATGGTATAGTGCGGGGCACGAAAGAAAACCGGGCGGAGTCAATCGGTTTAGGAAGGTCGGCCAAGAAATCTCTTTAAACCAGTGGTGTCCCGTCGTTCTTTAAATAATATGGCACTCCTTTTTGACTATACGCACTTCAGATAATTAAAAAATGTAACTATGCTTAATGAAACTTTATCTATATTTGTCTGTTTTCTTTCGTGTACCGCACTTCTATATCTCTTTTGTGTTGCAAAAACGGGGAACTTTCGAATTTTAAAATGATTTAATTTTGATTTTTCTTGATCGATTTACCTATAAATATAATTTATATTTGAGTTCTGTCATTAAGGGTTCCCAGGCTACTGCCCACGACCACTATTAATGGACCACCCAGTATAGTGATACACGATTTATAAGTCCAGATTTTACAAGGGCAGGCAGCATCAGATCCAGAGAATGAGATTTATCAAAATTTTAATTTATGCAGTTCGACTTTGGGCTACTCGGGTATGTCCAAAAGTGGCCGTGAAGTACTATATCTCCGTTATTTTTTGTCATATTACTTTATACAGGGGCCGTCATTGTGAAGTACTATACAGGGTGTTTCCTAATTGCGTGCTGATATTAAAGGGGTTATTTTTATGTCCTAAAAGTCTTAACTTTTGAGATACAGGATGGTAAAGTTTAAAAAGAAAACATTTCTTTTTCATCCCAATTCTGATGCTATTGTAGATAATTGCATGAAATTTGATACACGTCTTGTATGCATTAATGAGCATACGGATTTACCCAGGTTAATTACATCTGCACGCCACTGGTAGAAATTTCAAAAATTGATTGTTATTTAAAAATGCCCTTTTATGCATAAAAGACGTGTATCAAATTTCACACAGTTATTTATTTATAATAGCATCAGAATTACGATTAAAAAAAATGTCTTTTTAAAACTCTGTATCTCCAAAGTTAAGACTTTTAGGTTCATATTAAACTTTTTTCTTAAAAAGGTTCAAGAATCACCACCCTTTAACATTAGCACGCAATTTGGAAACGCCCTGTATAGTACTTCACGATGACACCCCCTGTACAAAGTAATATGACAGACGGAGACAAACGGTCACTTGTGGCATACCCGAATAACCCAAAGTCGAACTGCATAAGTTAAAATTTTGATAAATCTTGTTCACTGGAATCAGTGCTGGTTCCTCTACTATAACTACATGGATGTGTTAATTTTGGAAAAATATGAGGTCTGTAGTTTTTCAAATATTAATTGCAATATTAGTTATTTTTTTACACCCGGTATTGAACAGAAAACAGTTTATTGACAGCTACTTTATGAACAATTTTACAAAATATATAAAAAAAACTAAGCCATTTTTGAGGTTGATGGCTGTGATTCTAATGGTTCGATTCCTTCTAAATCGTTGTCTTCCTCTGAAAATGATGAGGTTTCGTCGTCACTACTTGCAGATCTCAGTGTGATAACTAAATCATCAATAACCGTTTCAATTTTGCCATCTACTTCCCAGTATTTATCTTCAATAGAACGAACATGTTTAACATACGATTTCCAATTTTCAGCCCATATTGAGTCAATGGCTTCTAATGTTATTTTACTTAAATCTTTAATTGAAAGTTCACCGGTGTTGCGCTCTCGAATATATTTTTTTACTCCTGCCCATGCAAGTTCAATAGGGTTGAAGTCGCACATGTATGGTGGCAGCCTTAAAGGTATATGACCGAGGTTACGTAAAAGACCGTCAATTTTATACTTTTTTTCTCTAGGCTTGATATTGATATTTTCTCCATATTGGATCACATACAAGATTGTTCAATTTAAGCCACGATATCATATGAGCTTTTGTAGAGTATTTAGTTAGCACTTTATCTTCTACGTGAGAATGATAAGACGCATTATCCATTACCACGACTGATTTGGGAGGAATGTTAGGTAGACGCTTCTCGAGCAACCACTTTTCAAAATTATCTCTATTCATCTGTCCATGATAGTCTCCAGTTGTTAGTCCCGAGCGAAAAACTAAGCAGCGCCTGGAACAAATCCGGCTTCTGAACCAGCATGAACTATAATAAAGCGACTACTGCAGCGGATTCCCTGAACAATACCTGTAACACTTTCACTTTGCCAGCATTTGTTCACTGTCATATCATTATCTACCCAGGTTTCGTCTAGATACACAATATTGCGTCCTTCTTGCCTATAATGCCCTACAGTTGATAGATATTTCACCCACCAGTGAAAAATATTTGGTCTCTCAATGAGCAATTTTCGTTTATTTTGGTACTTGCGCCAAACAAAACCATTTGATCCTAAAAGCCGATTTAACGTTTTATACCCGTACGGAAAATCTATTTTGTTCTTTACAGCATGAAGTAGGGGTTTGCAGGTCAGAACCTTCTTCAAGTTTATATAAAAATCCTCTATTGTTCGTCGAATTACTTGAAAATCACCATCGTCAATTTTATCTTTGTATGATAATCGGGGTCTTTTTTTACTAGGAGATTTTCAAGGTGAAGTAGAACATGAGCGATCATTATGTTCTCTTCTTTGAATTTTTCTTATACCACTTTCCGAAACACCAGTGTAAAATGCAGCGCGTTCTGTTCGATTTTGAACTGGAATAGTCAAACTATTATTTTCAGCTTCTCTAGTACAGGCCCCTATAATGCTCGCAATAACTTCACGTCCACCGCTTCGAATTGTTTTTACTCTTTTGCTCTCCATGATTACTTCCAAATGATAATTCAAATTCAACGCAACGCATTTATATAGAAATGAAAACAAATGCTCGAAATGTATAGGCGCCACTGGAAATAGCTAGAATCTTCTAGCGGCAAGTGCATGGAGACTCTAGGCACATCCCAGTTACAAATGTGGACCAGTGCGAAATTTACTAAATCCTCGATTAATTTTCCGTACCGCTTAGCTGGCGCATTTTATAGGTGAAGCCGTAAACTATTACAACAAATAAAATAACATAAAATTTATTTGCGTACACAAATTTTACTTTTCCGCTTGCTTAAGACTATGAACCTTTATTTTAAGGACCAACCAGTTTTCTTTCGTGTCCCGCACTTTACTTAAAACGCGCCATTTATTTTTCGCTTATGTCATTGTCATTTTGTAATTGCGACATTTAGAAAAAATTATTCATCAATTTTTAAAAATGTCAACTTAAACCTACAACTGTCGAATTAGAACTGGTCTAAATTTAAACCTCTTTAGTGAATACGGGTGTATAACTAAACTGATTAAACTTTTACATACATAGTTAGTACGTAGTGCTGAACACTAAAAGTGACAGAGTCGAAAAAAACTGATCTTTCTGAACGTTCAAACGACTTGAAATCAAAAAGTGAAATATCTTAGTAAGAGTGTACGGACTTAGTAAAGCCTACCCAAGGTCCACGGATCATAAGGAGTTTCTAAGTAAATAAAATCCATAAAATTTTTTAAAAATTTGTAATTAGCCTAGAGTTAGGACATCCACCGGTAGCGTTCTAGAATAAGCTAACTTGACTTAACCGTGTCACCGACTCCGTTGCTACCTAAGTATTTTTGTCTAATTTATTTCGATTTTGATTTTTTAATTTTTCAAATTGCATACCAAAGTATATTAAAAAAATTCAACGCCCAGCAACCCCATTGCCGTTTCTGAGCACATGCTCATTCATTCATTTGGCGAGGGGAACAAACACTCCCTAGTTCCTCGGATAGGTGGAGGGCGCTCGACAAGCTCATCAAGCTTGTCGTATACTGTCCCTGATTATTACAAGAAACACGACTTGACTTATAGGAATTATAAGTGCAACACATTTTCCCGATTACATATTTAGAGGACTTCACCATGGAGGTCCCCCACGTCAGAGATTGTTCAACCGACAACTCATTGATTGAATCTGGTATTAATTTAAAACTTTTTAAATAATATGAATAAACAAAAAAGTAGAGACAATCTGTTGCTCGATTCAGCTTGCCTACAGCGTCGTTCTTTGCATACTTTTTATGACGACAGTTCTTTAGAATTAAGAAAACCAAAAAGAGACCTTCAGTCTCCGGTTTCTTTGTTTGATTTTGATTTTTCCGAAACAAAAATGAATCAATCCACGGATGAAAAAATCAACCTGACCGTAGGACAGTAGTAAGCGATTTACCCACGGCTACATGACATGAAAATAATAATTTTTCAAAAAGAAAACAACACCATATAGAACATGGCATCCCTGGTGGGGAACCTCACAGCGGGGAGGCTATGTTCGGCGTTGCAAATAAAAATTTTTCCCAGTCAAATTACCCTATAAGAGAACAATTGATATCACTTAAATTAGACATATAGTATAAAATTGTATTAAATATTCATTGGCTTGTGTCTTTGAAAACACATGTATTATAAGCTCTCTAGCTGTGCCAATTAATTTTGAATACATTTCGTAAATTACTATTAGATTTTGAACACACTTCACAATTCTAAGATACTAATTAATTTACTACTAATTTATATCTGCGAATTTAATTCTAAAAGACTAAAATCGAATTTATACGATATAATTAATTATCCATATCTATTAATCGGCTATCAAAATTTTTTGATAAATTTAAAAATAGGTTCTCTAAATTGGTTTGTAAATTAAAATCAAAATTATTTGTAAAATTCTATCTTTGGCCAACACTGGCTTCTTTTCCTTCTTGTAGTCTTCAATGAACTTCATTCGAAATGAATATTTTTTTAGTCCAGGAAAGTGTAAGGTAACACAGTTAGTATATGTATTTATAACTAAATGACTATATACAGAACTAAACAGTCATAGTTTACTATATCTGAATAAAGCAAGAATTCATATCCAGGAAAGCATCGGGACAATTTACCGAATTTTTTCCTTAGTTTAATTTTTTGATAATTTTAATTTTTTGTCTAAGAAATAAAGCACTTTTTAAATTAAAGTATCATTACGGATAAATGCTTCTACTATTTTTTCAAACATTTTGTTGACCCTTATTTTCTTCCACTACACTGAATTCACATCACACACATTTACTCAGTTGCATAAAGTTGTGACCTACGTCATAACTTTATGTAACTGATTTTTTAAAAGTCAGTTATTGATAAAGTACATGTTCCTTTTCACTATTTTTAAAAACGTCTCGCGATTTTGCTCCGCCAGATTAGATTTATACTAAAATAGTACCAATAAATTTCTGATACCACTTTTTGATTTTGTTTCAAAATTTACAGTCAAAGTAGTTTTTACACTATTTAAACAAATATTAAGCCATGATTTTATTTTGCCATGTTGGATTTATTTTTAGAAATCTCACTAGTTCATTTCAATATCAAACTTTATTTCTTTCAGAGAATTCAAATATCAACTGAAAAACAGTTTTGGACCGGATTGACAGTATTTAAAAAGAAAATTACTTTCAGAGGACTTTCAGAAATAATAAAAAATCCTGCCAGATTTTATGTTGAGTATAGATAATAGCGAAACCTTATTAATTAGCTTAATAGTAAACAATTACTTACCGTATACATAACGTATAAAATAAGAAATAATGTTTGAGAGCAATAACTCATTTTGAAATAAAAAAATAAAATGTCTTTAATACTTTACCAAAACTCTAGTAATAAATACGTTGAAGTAAAGACGTTTTTTTTTACACTGATTTTTACTTCCTCATATAATAGCCAATATATTGTATTATTAAATACACTATATAGATGGGGGAAATATGGAATCGCAAAAATTTTTGAAAAATATAAATTGGGTTTAATCGACGTTTCAGAATTTATATAAACGATAACTTGAGAACGGTTAAACCGATTTACTTCAAATTTGCATCAAAAATAGCTTACGTAGGTGTCTCGGGAGTTTCAGATTTTGGGTGTCATGGGCGTAGATCTTCGATATTTTTAAGGGGTATGAAGATGTAAAAAATCATATTTTAAGAATACACAAACCGATTACAGTAAAATTAAAAACAGTATAATGTCATGTTATTTAATAATGTTAGTGTTCGGCCTTGAGATACATAAGAAATGCCGAGGCAGCTCTCTGTCATGCCAATGTATAGAAGTGGTTTTTTCTTACCTTTAGTAGTATTGTTTGTACTCTTATAACTGATTTGCCAGCTTGAATCCAATTCAAAAATCGCCATTCATGGTTTATTAAAACTTTAATAAATTATTAAATAAGATTCAGCTGACAACTCGGTTCCATAAATTACCTTAATTACGTATGTGCCAAAATCCGAAATAATTCACTAAGACAAAAATGCCAATTTTAAAGATGTTTAATTCCTTATAAAAACTGAAATTATGCTATAGGAAGTAGTTTTTTTTAAACATAGGTAGAGCTCAATGATACCCTCCTATAATTGGAATTAGTCACACGAGAGGGTTATGAATTCAAATATCACCTGAATTTGTTATTTATGTACAATAAAAAAATATAAAAATGTGCTTTTAGCTTTAAAAATTAAATATAAACATATAACTGTTAATTTTGACTTATCTTCGTCACCTGTTCTTCCTACAAAAAGTAGGGCGTATCTAACTGTCCACAAAGAATGTTTGGAGATGGACCTCAAGATCTACATAAACCTACTACTTAGTCCATGAAAAATCTTCAACTGAACATTTCTATTACCAACCATAAAGTGATGAGTTGAGAGCATCAATAGTTAACTCATTAAATGGAAGTTAACTACTTAACTTAATACTTGGTACTAGTATATTACTTAGTAACAGTTATTATAAACTGTAACTATTAACCATTGTCGGTATCAACAATTACTGCAAATAGCAGTAGTAATTACTATCTGTAATTATTATCTGGGTTACCCAATTGGCGTCAATTCACTTTATTCCATAAGTTAATTCAGAGGATGACTCAAGATTCCCATAGAAAATATGAAATGATGGGCTTAAAAGGTCTACCCAACAACAAAGGTATAATGAAAGTGAATTCACCCATCACGTGTCTATGCAGTTGAGGTCGATGCCCTTCAGAAGTGAAATCTAGGTACCTGCATTACCGACTCTACATTTAAATCGAAATTACAAGCAAGGCTTTCCTCAATATTCCAACTGAATGAGATATTATATCCAATTATAAACATACAAATATTAATCTGTAATCAGAAAAATATTTTAAACGTGAAAATATGAGAAATTAATATATCTTTGAAGGTAGTAGATTGCGGCACCTATGAACCAGTAGGAGCACTGTTCCACTAATTTATCCATAAAACTCGAAATTCTAAAAATATAAAAAGAGTCTCCATATTTCCACACATTCTATTTGAAAAACGCCGGGGGGCAACCACAAGGACATAACATCCAGTAGCTTTGATTTTAAACCAAATATGTCGCGTCGTTAATAGCTGCTGTCAGAACTAATTAGAGCCTCAAAAACGTTTTTTTGGGTATTTTTGATAATGGCATGGTAAAATTTACATATTTGGAGTGCAATACTTTCCCCAATTTTGTAAAATATCTTTATGAAAATTTGGTACCATTCTCAATTTATGAGCAATATCGATATTCGGTTGATAGAAGTACGACACGTTTACGTTTTTTTGATCAGTTGGAGCTGCGAAATGTTTACCAGTAATTAGACACAAGACATGCATTTTTCGGTAAAGTACACCACACAGATCTAAAACATGGACGAAAGGGGGAGGTATGTCAAAAGCAGGCCTTTTCCATGGATATACAGAGTTGTAGCCAACCGCGAATGGTCATTGCACCGTTTCCATAGTTACTCACATTCTTTTCATAGAGTCAGATTCGTGTGCCAAACTTTACCTAGGCCGATTTTTTGACAGTTTGGCAGGGTTTCAGTTTACGGGCTCAGAATTTCTAAATTTAGTGTGCTTTTATGGTAGTATATATTTAACGTAGGGAGTGTAACAGTAAATGCCAATTTCTTTACTATACTATTCGGATAAGCCGTAAAGCCTATAATATGTTATGCAGTGAAAGTAGGCGTAAATAGGACGTTTTACTTCTTTACAAATGCTGGCTTAAGAGCTGTAATTCTCTTTCCTAGTGAAACATTTCGGTATAAGACATCGATTTAGGAGATTTGGGTAATAAAGTGGAGACACTTTGTTGTCGCAGCTCAGGATTCAATTTTTTTTATTTACTAGAACTTTTGTAAGATGATCGACTTTGAGTTTTCGGTAATAGATAGGATAGTATAATTTAAAAAGTCTAATCTTCCAGAATTGACTCTAGCATAATTTTTTAACGAGTTTCACTATTTGATGGGATTTTTTGACAATTTGGCAGGTTTTCAATATACAAGTAAAGCATAAATTATATTATACAGGGGCAGTAGCTGTATTTTTCGAAATTCTGGTTTAGGAGCTGTAATTTTTTTCATAGTGAAACATTTCAATGTAAACCATCGATTTTGAAGATTTGGGTACTAAATGGCCGAAATTTTGTTTTCGCAGCCTTGCATTTTTTTTGCTTTATTGCAACTTTTGAAGGATTCAAAGTATCGATCTTTTATTGGCGTAATTTATTAAAAAAATTTTTGATAGTAGTCAAAAACAAACTCTTTTTCCCGTAACTTGTAAACTACTGAAAATTTTTAAATGGGGCCTATTTACACGTATTTGCCGTCGTGGAAAAACGCACTTTTTACTTTTTAATCGCCATATCTCAATAACGATGTCATATATACTTTGGAAATTTAGTATGTTTTACAGCACACTTGGAGCTATCAAAAAGTATAAAAAAATTTGTTATTTTTAGTTTTTTCGTCCATTAATATTAAAACTATTTTTATTTATTATCATTATTTAAAGTTCTCAAAAACACGTTCATTTTTACGGGATTGCGAATCATGTTAAAAATGTGTGGGATCAAACTTTGGAAAGTACTTTTTCTTCATTCTTAAAAAACGAATTAGGTCAAGAGCAAGTGTTAGTTTAACGACATCTGAGGCCTAAACGATTTAAGCTTTTTACAAAAACGAAGACATTTCTGAAAGGACATAATTAGAAGAAAGAAATTTAAACAAACAATATACTTTTGTGTTTAAAAAGTCTAAGTAAATTACAATTATCTTGAATTATTAAAAAAAATCAACATCTTTATTTTTTTTTACTGTCGCCTCTAACTTTGGAACGGAATGCAAATTTTAAATAGAATTTTTACAAATAAATGTAACTTTAGTTACATATTCTATACAAAGTTAATGGAAAAAATATATAATGAATATTATGATGGGAAACTGGTTTAAATTGGTATTTATTTACACAGGAAGTGTCAAAAATATGTAGCAAACTCAACTTATATTTTTTGTAAATATCTTTTATGTGTATTAAATGGGTTTCTATTTGCTGATTATAAACATACTTTCAAGAAATTTGACAAAATTCTGCCATATCAAGCGTTGTTTAAGGGAGAGAGACGAAGAACGTTCTAATACATAGTGAAATCAATAGAAATACGTTGCCCTTTATAGCAGGATTTTTTTCAAATTTTTCGAGAATATTTGAAGATAAAGGTATTAACCTTAGTATATTTATAGCACAGAAAGAAAAAGTTCATGTGATAAAAGTATAACATACAAGGGGTTTCATTAAAAAATCATGTTTGATCTGCTATATTTATTTGAGTTATCATATATACATATTTCAAAGACAAATGTAGCAAACATAGTATCTTTATATTCAGCAAGAATAGACCTATGTGATGAATATATTTTATACAGGGTGTTCCATTAAAAATCATGTTGGGTCTGCTACATATGTTTAAGTCATCATACACCCATACATATATACATGCTATTTTTCTAAAAAGAAAAGTAGAATACGTTTTGGTGGTAAAATGTTCTCTGAGTAAGCACATGGATCACGGAGCTCCAATACTTTTATCGAAATAAGTGGGACCTTTTTAGATATAATTATATTTTTTGCTGGTGTAGTGCAGTTACCGACTGTGCGCACCCAGTAGTCAATTAAAGTATTTGAAAAGTGGGTGTTTTTGGCTAATTGTCGATCAAAACTAAAATTTAATTAGTGCATATTCCAGTGGTCGCCAAAATGACGAAAAGTGGCAACAAATCTGATTCGGATGAAATTGAGAAACTGATCAATAAAGTTTGTATCAATTTTGCAACTCAGATGGAAGCGAAGATGGACGATAAGCCATACAACAAACTAATATCTTTGTGCGAGTCGTTTAAAAAACTTGATTCTTTGGTAACCAAGAACAGTGAATCTGTTGAAATCCTACAAAACCAAGTTGATGATTTAGAACAAAACAGTAAGCGCAATAGTGTGCGTATAATATGTGGCATGAGTATTCAGGAAGATAATAACCTTCCCAACAATGTTGTCAACTTTATTACGAAAACTCTAAAAATCAAGTATTCTGTTCAGGACTTGGATTTTGTGATAAATGTTCGAAATAAAGTACAGGTATGTCCTTGTATGAAGATCTTACTAGTCGCAGATACGAATTGTTAAGTGCTGTTAAGCAAAAATACGGCAAAACTCGTGCTTGGTGTGCGGGTGGAAAAATTTATTATTTTATATTTATTAGAACTCCAGTTCTCTTTGCTCAGTAAGTAGGTATATGTACGATATTTTTTTTCTTTTGTTAATCAGATAATGCTGTATTAAATATATTTAGTGGCAGCAGCTAAGGCATATTTTTTTATGAAGCTTTTATGATAAATATACATATATTTTCTTAGGTATGCTTTTGTTATATGCTGTTAATAGCATTATAATTTAGTAGTTACTTTCATAGGTGGTACCAGACTTAGTAAAATATAGATAAAATTATTTATTGTTTATATATTTCCTTAGGGCTTTATTGCTTTAAATAATATTTAAAATTAATTACTCCCAAGTGCTTCATAGAGTGGAGTTCTGTGAACAGACATTAAATACTGTCATATATCATGAAAAAAAAGCGTTTTTCTTAGGTTTGCGCATTTGAATATTAGATCTTTGTGTTCCAGATTTGACATAATTGCAGATTTTGTAGATGCGGAGCAAGTGGACATTCTAGGACTCTCTGACACTTGGCTACATGATAGAATTCTTGATAAATATAACTGGTGATGACTTAGTAATTATAAGTAAATACTTCCCTTTTCCCAGGGAAGTAAAAATAAGCAAAACAGTTTTTTTAGTGGCGCTGATCTTTTGAGTTTTGACAAGCGTCTATGTACCGGGTGTACAACTAAGAAGGGAGGCCGGTCGTATCTCAGGAACCACTTGCCTTACGGTTTCGGGAAAAAAAATTATTTAGCAAATCGGCCAAGAGAAATCGCAGGAAATTATTTTTAACCTCGAAAAATTGCCGATAGGGGGCGCCACAAGAACTTTAAATCGTAAATGTCGATTTTTTGGTGAATTTGTATAGTTAAAGTGTGTCGAAAATATAAGTAAAGTATTTTTCAATAAGTTACGCAACTTTTTGCTTTGTATAATTTTTTCCTATTTTTAATAATAAAGTGGTGGGGGAAGGTCAAACATTTTTTGTTTCAAACGTTGATATCTCTGTTTTGAATGAACCGATTATATTGAACTTGGTCTTAAAAAAAGAGCTCTTTTCGCTCGATTTGCGGTGCTATTAATGGTTACCAAATTTATTCTGCTACTGGTCGCTAGATGGCGTTTTTCTGGAATTCCTCAAATAATACGGATTTTCTCAAAAAAATCAAACACTATGATATGCCGCACCAAACGTTGACGCTCCAACGACCTTAACTCTGGACTTCTCGCATGCAGAGAGGATTGTGGTCCGACCAACGCAGTTCACAGTTATTCAAGTTCACTTTCCCATCGGAGCGGAAAGTAGCTATATGATAAGTAATATGTGGATTTATGGATTTTCGGGTATACAAATTTCAATTTTTGAGATAATTTAATGTTTTATGGACATCTAAAGATGATGTGGAAGTAGTGATTCAATTTGCAGCGTTTTTTTCTCAAAATTTCTCAAATTTTAGGTTAAATTGAAATGATAGATAAAATAACTTTCACTTTACCATTTGCACTTTTTCTCCTGCTACAATTTGGTGTAGTTAGTTTTTTAATCGGACGTTTCGGATTTGATCATCAACTTTCTTAAATTAAATATGAATCTGGTTTTTTTATTTCACTATCTTATACCCTTCATAACCACAAAATAAAATGTGACAAAAAAGTCATACCATACCATTTGATTTGTTTAAGAAAATTCGTATTATTTGAGGAATTCCAGAAAAACTCCATCTAGCGACCAGTTGCAAAATAAATTTGGTGACTGTTAATAGCAGCGCAAATAGAGCGAAAAAGGCCCTTTTTTTAAGACCAAGCTCAATAATATCGGTTCATTCAAAACAGAGATATCAACGATTGAAACAAAAGATGTTTGACCTTTCCCCACCACTTTATTATTGAAAATGGAAAAAAAATGATAAATAGCAAAAAGTTGTGCCACTTATTGAAGAATACTTTGCTTATATTTTCGACACACCTTAACTATAAATTCACAAAAAAATCGACATTTTCGATTTAAAGTTCTTGTTGCGCCCCCTAGCGGCAATTTTTCGAGGTTAAAAATAATTTCTAGCGATTTCTCTTGGCCGATTTACTATATAATTTTTTATCCCGAAATCGTAAGATAAGTGGTTACTGAGATACGGCCGTCCTCCCTTCTGAGTTGTACACCCGTTACAACAGTCATGTGTAAATATTTAGAGTCATTACTCTTGATCATAATTGACGCAAGAAACAAATGCTTAATGCTTGCACAAGAGGAAAAAACTTAATAAAAAAAATTTACAACTAGTTGAAAACGCCCTGTATATTAAAACGAAAAGAAATTTAAAAAATAACTAAAATTGTTTTTTTTATTTAAGAGTACCTACATTATATTGGCTAGACAAGAACACAAATATATCCCTTTTGAACAATCGTCGTAACAAGGTTACATAATACTCTGCAAAGTAAATTTGTTGAAGTTCTTTACAGTTCTCTCTTTTCTGGGCCATAAACTCCATACTTTGTGCTATATATCTTTTTTTTAATATAAAAACTTGTCAAAAATGTTGTATGTATAAGTTCGTGTGACCAGCGGTTTAATTAGGTACTCAACCAGATAAACCTGCCACTCCTGCAAATATTTTTGTCACATTTCTTAACAGTACGTTAATAAATTATGTCAAAAACATGTAAAGTCGGTTATAGTCTACAAAAAATAAAGAAAAATATCAAAAAGCAGACAAAACATCACGACTTGACATATAGCATGTTTAAAATATCATGTTAAAAATGGTGACATACGCATGTCGTGTGAGACAATCATTGTGTAACACTGCGACAATTCTAAAATAACAATTTTTGATCGTAATATAAATGTTTGCAGCTCCGAAAGGGGGCAAAATATCAAATCGAAATGTGTGACGTTAGTTAGTGTGTTGATATTGTTGGCAATAAACAGATAAATAAATATCAGAATACAGCAAGAGAATGTCAAAAAAATATACAACACATTAGAGGTATATTTGTGTAATTGTATTATTTGCAAAACAATAATTATTTGCAATCCCTTATTAGCATAATCGACAACAAGCTACGGTTTTTATTTTATAAGAACTTTACTGACTAAAAACGGGCCTTTCTCTTACTAAGTATCATTAAAACTTTGTTATTTATCATGGTTAATTCGAAAATATCGTTATATCAATAATTATCGATACCTGGTTATCGATATATCGATAGTTATTAATGCCTATTTTGCTTCCCCAAAAAAATTACAAAACATCTTCTAAAATGTAATTTTTGAAATAGGAAACCGTTAATTTGGTTTATAGTAAAAATGCTAAAATATTATCTTAATTATCAAGCCCATAATAAATGCTGTCTTGACTCCGACCCAGCCACAATAGAATATCGAATAGAACCTATGCGGGCCGCTAGCTTCTCTGCGGTCAAGTCCTGCATGCTTGATTTCCTGTGAATCGAGCTAGAGGTTATTGAACTTTCCACCGGCTGTTTGCAATTTTTGCATTTCATTCGCGTGCTTTAAGTGGTGGCGGAAGCTATCGTTGGAGTAGGTTCTTTGTTTGAACGGCTATCCGTGTATTGTGTGATACGTAGGTCGCGTCGTGCATGGTGCGATATGGAAGACAATAATACGGACGTGGATATGCAAATACCGTCAACCTCGGCTGTCGGTAATAACGTTGAAAATGTTGGAGAATTTAGTAAAAAGAGTGTGTGTGCATGTGTGGGGTGTGTCTTAATAATAAAGAGATTTTCAACATTAAACTTCGCTCCAAAGGAAGGGCAAAACCGCCTATGAAAAATTTAACCACAAAAATGAAAAACTGTATTAGACATTTTTATCCGGAAAAACAATACAAACTATTTAAATAGCTAAAAGGGTGTGAAAATATAAGTAAATTATTTTGTTGGCCATGTTTACTTTTTGAAAATATATAAGGTTTCTGGAATAAAACTAGTTTTTCCGATTTAAACAATTTCCAGAAAACTGTAAAAAGACACATTATGTCCAAAGCGCATTTGCAGGCCGTAATAAAAGAAAAAGTCTTCGGTAAAACCAGAATTCAACACGCCCTTAATAAACAGTTGGAAATTAGTTACCGACAACACAATGAAACAGTCGATAAAAATAGGCAAATATTAAGAAGACTTATCGATATTGTTTGTTTTCTCGGACAGCACGAATTGGGATTTAGAGGTCATGACGAAACAGTGGTTTCTTCAAATAGAGGAAATTTTCAAGATTTACTTAGTTTAATGACTAAATATGATGATTGCTTAACAAATCATTTAGAGCAGTCTAGCGTTTTTCGTGGAACGTCGAATCGAATCCGGAATGATTTAATTTCCGCTGTTGCAACCATTATTCTAAAAAGAATTAAACAGGAGATTGGCGAGGCGCGGTTCATTGCTATTGTTCTGGACGAACCATCTGATATCACTAATTTTAGCCAATTATCTATAGTAATACGCTACGTTAAAACAGACGAAAGTATTCAAGAGCGATTTTTAGGTTTTAAGAATGTGTCCGAAAATCGTACAGCAGATGCATTATATACCGTAGTTAGTAGTAGTTATAATAGGGGAGCGCCTCCTCCTCCTCCTCTTCCTCTCTCTCATGTCCCTCATTCTTAACTTCCTCCCCTTTTATTCTCATTCGCATCATATTTTTTAATTTTTTCTCTTTGTTCTCCCACATTTGATTTTGCATTCTTAAGTCTTATAAATAGGTGCATCAAGATCATTTTAGTATGTTAAGGTACGAGTGACTGTTAAAAGAAAAAAATCTGTTGAATAAATCTATTAATAATAATATTAAAATAAAATGAGTGAATCAGTTGGAGAAAGAAATCGATCCATTCCGCTTCAGACAATTAGCCTCGAAGAAATTATACCAGGAGTTCAAGAAGAAAATATACCATTAGTTCGAGAAGAAAATAATGGGATTGTTTTAAAAAATTTGAATAAAACTGAGAGTGAAGAGAAAAAAGTGTTTTGTGCTATTTGTTTTGAAATAATCGAATATTATGATTCATGTAGACCAAATACATGTTCCCACATTTTTTGTTTAAAATGTATTTTAAGATGGAATGATGAAAATGGTTGTTCTATAATGGTAAACAATTGTCCTGTATGTCGCACTAGATATTACTATTTGGTACAAATCTTCAAAGATGTAATTAGACATCATTTTGTTGTAATTTTAAAAAGAGGATAATATTTTTTATAATTTGTGTTTGTGAAAACTCTGGTAACAAATAATTTTGTAAAAAAAAGTAAATGTAAATATATATAATAATTGACACACATTTTTTCCTTTTCCTATATTGAAACGACAGCAATGATCTAACAAGTTTTTTAATACATACTAATTTTCACATTACATAACAATTGTTATGGGTTTACACAAAAAGTGCCACGCCCTAAAATGGCACCACTTTTGCAAATGGAAGCTTAAATTTTCTTATGGGAATTAGATGTAAAAATGACGGTTTTGATTGTCGGACCGGCATAGCCTAATCTACTACTTTTTAATTATACTAATAATATTAATATAATTTGCATCAAGTAAGAGAAAACTCAATTGAATACAGAAACAAGCATTAACAAAATGTTATGCTAATATATGAGTGCTTCTAGTGGCAGTTGACATGATCGACACTTTTTTATTAGCTATTTCATTTACAAATACAGTGCCAGATGTTAAAATAAAAAGAAGTATTTTGCATATAGCAATGAAAATATATAACCGCTTATAGTAACAGTTGACATTTTTTAAAATTAATATTGTTGATGTATTCTACTTATTATCTTTACAATTTATGTTTAAAATTAATATTTTTGATATAATCTACCCATTACGTTTATAACCTATATTTAAAATTAATATTGTTGAAATAATCTACCCATCACCTTTACAAACTATGTTTATTATTAATATTTAACAACATAATCTTCTATCTCTTTTTTTTCATTTTTGTTGCAGTAAAAGCAAGCATGTTCAGGAATTAGTAGAAAAAGATGTATCCTACAAATAGCACAATGTAAATCAGAAGCACTAACAACATAAGCTCTTTTGTAGTGGCAGCTCACATGATCGGACTCCCCTCTCCGTAAATATCTCATGTGAATTGCACTACAAGGAAGGCAAATAGCAAATGTTCCTAGTCTTCGACTTTCAATTTTAGAGTAGCTTTGTATAACACATACATCTTTTTCTTCAAAATTATTAAATAATTCACTAGCCCTAAACTTGCTTACTTTTACGTCAGCCTCGGTTCCTAAATTTAGCAGTTGTCCATCCATGTCCACTCCTTCGTCAATTTCCTGATCATCTTCCTCCATCTCTTCTTCTTCCTCCTCAATATAATTAATGTCGATGTTACATAAGAATGATCTTCTAACAAGCCTAGATGATTTGTCCAAAAATGAATGTTTATAAGTGATGGAATCGCCTTCCAAGTTAATAAAAATTTCTTTTCTTTCTTCAATTTGAGCGGCGTTCTCCACATTATTTTCTTCAATTTGGTCAGCGTTTCCAATCATATTTTCTGCCATCGTTAGGAGCTTTAGATTTAGATAGATATATTTGATAAAAAACAATTTTGGTTATAGCTTATAAAATAATATCGACAACTGATATTACAGCGAATGATACTGTATGATCGTCGAGTGGATGTTCTTAAGTATATATCCCATCAACCACCACTTTTACTACCTGCAATACTTATTTTTTTTTTTTTTCTTTTTTCGCTGTCCCTTTTCCTGTCAGTTTCCTGGGGGGGGGGGGGGTTCGCCCTCCTCCCCGCTCCGCCAGCCCCCCTTAAACCCCCCTCACCCTCACCTTATCTTCTTTCTCTCCCTTCCTTCTTTCTCTTTTTTATACGTTTCTCCTTTTTCCTTCCTTCTCCTTTTTCCTTCCTTCTTCTTTTTCTTTCCTTCTCCTTTTTTCTTTTCTTCTTTTTTAATCTAACCTAACCTAACCTAACCTAACCTAACCTAACCTAACATAACCTAACCTAACTTAACTTAACCTGAAGAGGGTAGCCCGAAATTGGGGAACCGGGATTTTAGTCTCGGAAATTCAGGGGTCCGGGGGGGGAGGGGGAGGGGGGAGGGGGGTAAGGTTGTTGATCGGCTTGGGAAAGTGGTTTTTAGAGATTGTCGTTCAACTTTAAGTAGGACACATGTGATTAACTTTTGCATATAAAATAGCCTCAGCGAAGAGACGAATGCAATTGATTTCTGCATTCACACTGTGCAAAGCTCGCGAGTTTTCTGGTGTTTACATTGTGTCTATTTGGTAAATTTTTATTTTTATTTCTAACATTTTTATTTGGCAAGATTTAATTCTTATATATATTGGTGACATTTTTATGTACATTTGTGGCATTTTTATTTGTTATTACGATTTTTTTCATAATGGACAATTTTTTGGCATCGAGTAGCAAAATAATTGACAATGACTTTGACTTATACACATGTACTCAAATGCAGAATTTTGCAAACCAACAAAACAATGAAACAGACGTATTTACAACTAGTCAACAACAAACTATTCAGGACTTGAATGAAATTATTTACAATAGCCAAGTTCAGAATAATGCCAACAAACACAACAACGAAAAATATTTATTTACAGCTACTCAACAACAAATTCTTGACGATCTTAATGACATTATTGACAACAAAACGGACTTAATTACAACAAAAACTACACAAACTCTTGAAGAACTGAATGACATGACGAAACTCAAAATTCTAGCTATGAGGATATTGTTTGTTTTCAAAAATCTAATCCAAATTATTTAACATTAAAATCGCCAATTAATTCTCCGAGACCAATTTGCTCTCCCTTTTTGTTTAGTGAAAATTCTGATTCGGAAGAACAAATTGATCAAAATTTAAGTTTGGCTATTTGTCCTACTAATTCACCATATGATATTGTAAATTCTGATTCGCAAGAAAAACAAATTGATCAAAATTTAAGTTCGGCTATATCTTCTATTAATTCACCATATGCTATTGTAAATTCTGATCCGCAAGAAAAACAAATTGATGCAAATTTGACTTCGGATATTTCTCCTAATAATTCACCAGTTGAACAAAATTCAATTTCGAAACCATCATTTATCATTAAAAAAAAATTTAAAATTAATAAAAAAAATAAAAAACAAATAGCAAACCTTAAGTGTCTGGGTTTCGCTATTCAAAATTTAACTAATTTGATCACAATTAAAAAGGGAGACGAAAGTACGGTGAATTATGTTAAACTGGCCTTTGACAAATTAGTTGACTCATTTGAAGAAATGGATTCATAAAGTCAATTAATTTCTATTGCTTTTTTCAAAATTTGACTATAACTAAATAAAAATGCACAATATTAATTTTATTATTATACAAAGAACTTCAAAAATGCAATTGCTTTTTTCAAAATTTGACTATAACTAAATAGAATTGCACAATATTAATTTTATTATTATTATTATGCAGAAAACTTCAGAAATGCATAAGTGTGTAACATGTAATAAAGTCTTTACTAGAAAGGATAATTTACTGCGACATATTAAAAAACATGTTAACGGAAATTCCACAAAACTCAACAGTTGGTTGAAAAAACCAAAGCTTGTTAAAGGTAAGAACATTTTATTTTTCATGTCATATTTTGTAAAATATTTTGTAAAATATTTTTTTCTTAATTTATATAGATTCTACAAATATTGTAAAATATTGTAAAGAATGCAAGAAAAATATAAACCAAAGTCTATGGGGTGGACATCTTCGATCTAGTGTGCACAAGAACAATTCCAAAATAGGCTTGGAGGAAGGTGTTGAAATTATCAAGTCAGCATTCAGGGAACGAATAATATCTTATAGGATTTCCTCACACCAAAACTTCATAAATGTGAAAGAATATTTTCAACATTTGGAATACAAAATTGCACATCTAATAGATCAAGAACTGCAGAAACATAAATGTATCAAGCTAAATATGGAACTGTTCGGTTTCTATTTTAACCCCAGCAGCGACAGCTATGATGTCAAATCTTTTAATGCGCCGTTCCAAGTCATTTGCCAGGGATATCAGAAAAAAGAACTGTTAGAGCAAATCTGCACCATTATTGACCAGAAAGCTGACGAATTTGCAGAAAGAGATTCAGGTAAAGAATTTATTTTCGATTTTACAACAGCAACAAAAAAAGTAATTTTTTAATTTTTACGTTGCAGGATGGGCTTTGATGAATTTACTTCATTTGGAAATTAATGTTAACAAGCACAATCCGCTGAGAGCCTCATCTTTTATCGAACTTCCTCAAGAGATCAAGAGACGTCAAGCTGTGATCAACATTAGGAATGATGACAACTTTTGCTTCGCCTGGGCAGTTGTGTCTGCTCTTCACCAACCACGCGGATTAGATTTTGAAACTTCATCCTACCCACACTACTCTTCTGTTTTGGATATGTCAGGTATAGAATTTCCAATGTTGCTAAAGAACATTAAGATTTTTGAAGAAAAAAATAACATTTCTATTAATGTATATGGATTAGAAATTATAAATCCTAAAAAGGGGTATGAAGTAATTGGTCCACTTTATTATTCATCGAATAAAAAAAATCAACATGTCAATTTATTGTTAATAAGTGATGATGATGAAAAAACTTTTCATTATTGCTATATTAAAGATTTATCAAAAGTAGTTTCTGCACAAATTTTTAAACAACACGGAAAAAAATATATTTGCGATGGTTGTTTACAATATTTCCCTACAGAAGAAAATTTATTACAACACAATAGCTATGATTGTGATCATTTACGAATTAACCTACCTTCTAAAGAATTAATAAAAGATAAGTTTGGAAACTATTCATATGATAATATTTTGAAATTTGTAAATTATCATAAACAAATGAAAGTTCCTTTCGTGGTGTATGCAGATTTTGAATGCATTTTAAAGCCTTTAAATAATGACAATGTTGATAAAAATCCTAATACTTCATACACCTTAAAACAATATGAACATATTCCACATTCATTTGCCTATTACATTAAATGTTCCTTTGACGATAATTATTCTAAATTTGAAAAATATAGAGGTCAAAATTGTGATACATTATTTATAAATTCTTTAGAAAGAGATGTGTATAACATATACAATAAATATTTAAAGGCTCCTAAAAAAATGATCCCTTTGAACGAACTGGACAAAATTTATCATAACTATGAAAAAGTTTGTCATATTTGTAATAAACCTCTTTTAAATGACAGGGTTGCAGATCATTGTCATATAACCGGTCTTTATAGAGGTCCAGCTCATTCACTCTGCAACATAAATTACAGAATACCTAACTTTATTCCAGTTATATTGCATAATTTGCGTAATTATGATTCTCATCTATTTCTTAAAAAATTATGCTTAAACAAAGAACAACTAACAGTTATCGCACAAAACAAGGAAAAATATATTTCATTTGAAAAGCTTATTCATGTGGATAACTATTTTGATAAAAAGACACAAAAGGCTAAGAAAAAAAATATATCATTAAGGTTTATTGATTCTTTTCAATTTCTATCCCATTCTTTATCAAAACTCTCTGAAAGCTTAAAAGATGAACAATGTAAGGAAATAAAAAAAATTTTCAATGATGAAGAAAGATTTAAACTTATTCGGCAAAAAGGTGTATTTCCTTACAGTTATATTGATGATTATTTAAAATTAGAAGAAACAACTTTACCTCAGAAAGACCAATTTTATAATACTTTAACGGATGAGCACATCAGTGATGCAGAATACCAAAGAGCTGTAAAGGTTTGGCAATTGTTTAAATGTGAATCTCTTGGTCAATACTCCGACGTTTACTTACTCTCTGATACTTTACTTTTGGCAGATATTTTTGAAAATTTTAGAAGCACTTGTTTATCCACATATAAGCTCGATCCAGCTCATTTTTACACTTTTCCAGGTTTATCCTGGGAGGCGTGTTTGCGTTATACTGGAATAGAGTTAGAATTGTTAACTGATCCAGATATGATACACTTTTTCAAAAAAAGCGTTCGCGGTGGTGTGAGCTCTTGCATTTGTAGAAAATCTGAAGCTAATAACCCATTTCTTTTAAATTTTGATCCTTTAAAGCCAACTAAATACATAATTTATTATGATGCAACAAATTTGTATGGTTATGCAATGTCACAGCACATTCCAACGGGAGATTTTGTTTGGTTAACAGATAAAGAAATCAATGATTTAAATATTATGAATATTTCTAAAAAATCTAATAAGGGATATGTTTTAGAAGTTGATTTAGAATATCCTACAAGTCTACATTCCTATCATAACGATTTTCCGTTTTGTCCAGAAAACTTTAAACCGCCAAATTCTAAATGCATAAAATTAATACCCAATTTAAATGATAAATCAAAATATGTTATTTACTATCAATTATTAAAACAATGTTTGGAACATGGACTCAAGTTAACTAAAGTTCATAGAGTTTTACAGTTTTCTCAATCTGATTGGTTGAAAAAATATATAGACTTGAATTCAAGATTAAGAAATGATTCAAAGAATGAATTTGATCGTAATACTTACAAGTTGGCAAATAATAGTATTTATGGCAAGACTATGGAAAATGTTGATAGGAGAATTGACGTAAGACTTGTTACAGAGTGGGAAAAAAATAGAAGAAAAGATGGTGCTGAGAATTTAATTGCAAAACCATATTTCAAGGACTTAACAATATTTTCTGAAAACTTGGTATCTATTCAAATGCAAAAGATTCAAGTTACTTACAATAAACCAATATATGTAGGCTTCTCAATATTAGATATATCTAAAACTGTCATGTATGATTTCTTTTATAATTTTTTAAAACCTCTTTATCAGGAAAATATTTCACTTTTATACACCGATACCGATTCGTTCATTTTAGAAGTCACAACTCCAAATATTTATTCTGACATGATAAAAAATATTCACAAATTTGACACATCTAATTATGAATTTAATAATATTCATGAAATGCCTATTACAAAGTCAGTTATAGGAAAATTCAAAGATGAATATGCTGGTGAACCCATTACTGCTTTCTTTGGTACTGGAGCAAAAGCATATTGTATTAAAACGGAAAACAGTTTAACAAAAAAAGCAAAAGGTGTTAAAAAAGTGCAATTAAAAAGCAGTTGGATTTTATTCATTATAAAGATGTTGTTGAAAATCATTCTAAAACCTTTTGTTCAATGTATGTTTTTCGATCTAGACAACATACAATTTTTACAGAGTTAATTAATAAATTGGCTTTGAGTTCCGAAGATGATAAGCGGTATAAAATTCCCTATAGTTTTAATACATTAGCTTGGGGACACCAAGATATTGCTTTGTATCAATGGAATGCAGAACATGAAGATTTAGATATATTTATGTAGATATTATAAGGTATTTAAATTTGTTGTTTTTGAAACCAAAGTTAGTCTTCATAAGTCTTTCACAAAATGTGCATAGAAACTTTTGACAAAGAAATTGATAACAGTTATTTTAAAACATATGAAAAACGACTTTCCACTTTTAAAAAATGGAAAGGAAAATTGAGACCAGAAGTGTTAGCTGGAGCTGGCTTTTACTATACTTCAATCAATGATATTTGTAAATGTTTTTATTGTGGTATTGAAATTTTTGATTGGTTAAGTTATGATGATCCTATTGTGGAGCATAAGAAATTTGCTAGGAATTGTGATTTAAATAACTGTTTATGGAAAAATAGGAATCGAATATTTGTAACCATTCAAAATAAGTCTTCAAGCTACACATTTTATATAGTATTATTAATATCCTTATTTATGAACTTTTACATATATTTAAATTAAGTATTTTATTGTTATTTTTTTACAACTGCTTTTGCTTTCGTGGTGAAAGTATCTGCTTAATGTTAATAAATTTGGAATATAATTATTAATTTGTTTTAATGACTATCAGTAGATCTCAATTTATTCTTCTTTATTTTATTTTCCAAAATATTTTTTATGTTCATCATCCCCCTGGCGTAACACAGTGTGAAATATGTTTTTCTAATAAAACAGACGTCACTCTAAGTAAATATTGTAAATTTATGAAAATTGGATTAATTAACAACAGTACAATTAGTTGGATGGAACGAATAAATGGAAATGAAAATGCAAGTAAATTTTTTAAAATTTTGTATCATTATCCAAATCGATCTATTTTTGATACAAATTGGATAGAAAGGTTAGAGTTTAAAAATAATCAGTTACAAATTTTAACCCCCAACTGTACCAATTATTATGACGGATTCAAAAATTATTTCTTTTCCATCATTAGTGTTACATTAAACTTTGCATTATTTTTATACATTACCATTTTAATTATTTATCTTTATTACAAATTTCAAACTGGAAATCTATTTTTTCATTAATCCATTTTAATCGAAACTTTAAAGAAAGTGGGGATGAGAATATTTAAGTACAAGAATAACACAATATGTTTCAGTCTCGTTTAGTCATTATGAACAACGCCGTGGTTCATAAACCTTTGGAAACGTTTCTTAATTCAAAAATTTATTTTTTAAATAATTCTTTGTCAAAATTTGTTCTTGTTGGCATTAGTTTAAATGATTTTTCTCCAAAAATTGTAATTGGTGGAAAAACTGGATTTTCAATCGCACTAACCGAAGAAAATTGGAAAGACATTTGTGTTCATCAAGGAATTATTGTAAACAATTTCTACTTTCCTCAAGTTGATCAAACCAGTGTGAATATAAACAACATTCATCTGCAGGTTCAGAAAATAAATGATACCCCTGTTCTACAAATTACAAAAGGCCCACACTTCATATACTTAGGACAAGAGTCTTTGGACAATTTGTGGCGATTAAAGGAAATTATTGATTATAGATTTTCTATACTTAAAAGACAAGAATTCAATACATATTTCAAAATATTTCAAAATAATATTTCATCTGATTGTGGCGACTTGTGTACGCATGTTTATAATATAATAAGTCCAACAGAAAATCCTAACAGTGAAAATGTTTCAACTATGATGGAATTACTTGCTTTATATCCTGAACAAATGGAAAACAAATTGAAGCAAAATGGAACAAAACGAAAATATTACGAATAAAACAATGAAAATGGATCAAAAAGAAAATATTACGAAGAAAACAATATCTTTTCTGGAAGAGAACAATAAGGTGCATGTGTTAGTGAAGTGGAGCTTTGCTTACAGACAAGCCCGTAGGAGTAACTTTCAGATGTGGTACTTAGATAGACTCCGTTTTGAAAAAAGAATAAATGATTGTAAACTTATTCTAGATTCGATATTATCTGAGGAACATAGAAATAAAATATATTTGACACGTTTTAATAAAAATTGTATTTGATGTTTTACTTAATAAAATTTTAGTTTAGTAAATGTGAATTTTATTTGAAATTAATTAGCACATTAAGACTTTGTAATTTGTATCAGCTAAAGCATAAAGTGAGGAACAGAAATAAAACAAATTTAACTAAAATTTAATTTCAATTTAATTAAACAATATTTTTTTTATCAATCCATGTATTATATTTTTTATCAAGTCCTAACCATTTCACATAAACTTTGTTTCCTTTCCTTCTCAAAATCTTCTCAGTAAGATAAACATCGGTATGCTTTACTTTTAGTAATTCTTGCTCATAAAAACCACCCAGAATGTCCTGATTATCTTCGTCTTGAATTAAATATGTCCAAGGGTTTGTCATCTTAACTTCTTTAATGTGGAATATCTCATTTGACCAATTTGGTGTGTAACCTTTTGAAAATGCCTCTCGATGCTTGCTTATTCGTACGTGATCACCCACTTTAAACTTTGGAGATTTTATATCTAACGTTTTAGCATGAGTAAATGCAGATTTCAAGATTCTATTTTCATTTGTTTTATTTACTTGTTTTGGCTTCATTCCTATTGAAGAATGTTTTGTATTGTTATAATCTTTTACAATATCCGCTAATATATTAAACCATTTGTAATTTCCTTGAATGCTAAATATTTTCCACATATTATTCTTTAAAGTCCTGTTCACTCTTTCTACTATACTCGCTTTCAAATTGGAAAACGTGCTATAATGGTTAATTCGAAATTGTTGCATCAAATTTTGAAAATTTACATTGAAAAACTCTCTCCCTCTATTCGTTTGCAAGTTTTTTGGTGGAGTTTTTGCACTGATTAATATTTTTTTCATTGCCGCTGTTACGTCTTTTCCAGATTTAGATTTTAACGGTTCGGCCCAAACATACTTAGAAAATACATTTATGGTAATCAAGATATATTTAAATCCCTTATTAAATTTGGCATAGGGTAACATTTCAACCAAATCAGCTTGAAAAAGATCATTTAACCCTTTCACTGCCACCCTTCTGCGTTTGTAGTTTTTTCTAGCAGGTTTATGTAATTCATTAACGACTTGTTGTTTAACGGTTGTCATGACAACAAACTTGTTTATTCAATTTTAAGGAAGTTCACTTTCTATGTTTTGTAATAATTCGAAATATAACTTTTATATGTTTTTTCCATTCATTCAATTTATCAATTTGTATTGTCTTAACTTT